>JASDQU011404500.1:98358-109186 GCA_032191745.1 Picea mariana
GCATGTTCCAGATGATGAAGAAGTTTTACCCTTGAAACCGAAGAAAGAATATCGACAACGCGAAGTGACTATATCTGATGAGGATAAGAATCAAAATGGAAAAGGGATCACTGAGACGAAGCTCACCGGGAAGAAGGCTAGAAAGATAAGTAAGAAGAAATCCCAGATCAAAATACCACAGAAGGTTCTAGAGGGAGCCTCGTAGAAGGAAAAATTGCAGAATTGGAGCTTTGCTAGGATATCAGAACAACGACATAGGGCACTTCACCTTGGCGAAGCAATATAGCCATTGGAAGCCGATATATCCGTTCGACTGCCACTCCGAATGGATCGAAAAGAATTGATGGCTCATCACCAAACTGTTAGACTGCGCCATAATGGGCAGAACAAGAGTTAATGAAGCCACATATCCATTACAAATGAGTCGTTATAGAATTGCTTACTTATTCCATCGCGCCATGCACGAAAGCCACTTTTGCTGATTGAGAATTGGAGCCCGTAGACTACATGAATTGTGACCAGTGATTACTCTACTCTTACTCTTTACAATACCTACCTTACTTTGATAACCTGAGATATTGATCCTAAGCGTATATTTCCGACAAATTTAGCGTAGCTAAAGAATCTGTAAGAGAGGTACTCACTAGCCTCAAAACCGAAAGAGTCATGTCAGAGAGAGGACTGTCTACAGGTTTACATGCATCATCCACAAGAGGAGTGCAAGCCTCCTCGTCGACTGCTCGAGCAGGAACATCCCGAGTCGACGCAGAAAGAAGAACCAAACATAAAGATGATATGGCCAATGCGAAGTTGGTTCCATCCATCCTACCTGCTTACATACCACCTATGAGCAGTGCAATCAATAGAGACAGTGAGCCTAAGGACTTTGAGTACACTCTTGTCACTGCGTACCTACCGAAAGGGGTACGCGTAGTCCGCATAGACCAGGAAAAGATAGCAGCCCTGAAGTTCAGTAACTACAACCTGGGTGACCAGAAGTCTTATGTCATGCTTGCTCCTTATAAATATCTTATGAAGACGAAGGGAAAGAACTCGAAGATCGTCCCTCAACCATGGACTATGAACCTCGCATAGTACACCTTGTTGAACGTTATGAAGATACCACACTTTGGCAGACACCAGGAGATGAATTATTGTGTGAAGATGCTGCTAGCGAGCTACCATGGAGGATACCTATGGTTAAACTGTCGAATAACATTTGATCCAGTGTTGATCAATCGAATCACTGGGCTTAGCATGCAGGGCCCTGATCCCCATGATTATTATCCTGGAAAGACCGCGGATCGTGTTATTGCGCAGAAGATCAAAGAATCGTATGGTGATGTTGAGAAAGGCATGTGAGGCTACAAGGTATCTTCTATTGAAAGTGGTGCAGTGCACCTCGCATGTCGACTGATCGCAGAGAAGTTGGTATGCAAGAATCGACCCACGCAAGTATCTGGCTTTGTAGTAGATCTCGCAGGGAAGTGCGTAGAGGGACTACAGATGAACTGGGTGAAGTACCCGGTGAATCAATTAGAGATTGACTGCAGAGAAGCCCAGGATCAGGGGCATGAATTCCATTTTAGCTGGATCCTGATTCTTATAGCTTTCGTTGCATGGGAGCTACCAGAAGGTGCAACCTTCCCAGACATCGACCCCTTTGAACCACTAGCCATGAATTTCAGTATACTATGGTACTTAAATTATATGAACAAGAAGTGGAAATCCAATGTTGTCTTCCATACCTACTACACCCAGTTGAAGCTCGCCATCCAATTTGAGCCTCGCATGACCCCGAATAATTTACACAGGTTTCGACCTCTGATGAAGTTCAGCATGGACCGCCATTTCATATACATTACATCACATGCTGATTAGCACAAGGAACAACTTCAGTCTTATTATAAGCTGACAGAAGACGACCTGGAGGAGATCACCAGGGAATGGTCGACGAACCTCCTTATTTGAGTAGACCCCACAGAAATGTCTGACATTGACAGCCTAGAAGTTGCGCAAGATACACCTAGGCCCAGTAAGACAAAGAAAAATAAAAAGAAAAAGAAGGATGAGAAAATCCAGGATGAGGAAATCTAGGATGTAGAAAATAGATATGTAAGAACTGCATCCGTTACACCAGATCAAGGAGGTAATGGCGAAGACTTAGAGGAAATCGAACAGAGGCTAGAAGATGAAGTAGAAATCCTAAAGAAGAGGAAGTGCTCGCCTCCAGAACCTTCCTCCCAAAAGAAATCGAAAGCACCCGTAACTAAGATGCAAACCACGCTCACTCCAGATGACTTCAGTTTCCTCATCGTAGCTATGAATGAAGCCATAGAAGAGATAACAGCAAAGAAGGAAGCTAATAAAGAGACAATGTACAACAGAATCGAGATCACGCTCCAAGGAGTACAACAAGCCCTCCAGTCTAGCCGCACAGTCTCAATTGCGCCCCTGCCGGAAGGAACAACAGAAGAGGAAGATGAACCAGTTCAACTTTGCAAGATTGCTGACACATTCGAAGTATGCCTTTGGAAAGCACAGAAAAAAATATTGCAAGCCACCCAGGCCTTAAAGCAAGCACAGGAGGAAGTCATCAAGCTACGTTGAGCTGCGCAACAAGAGAAGGATTCTATCCAAGCGAAAATTGAACAAGACAGGGCGAAGATACAAAAAGATAAAGAGAAGCTACTCGCGAAGCATATAGGGATTGAAGAAGCAGTCAACAGAGCATTTCGCTCTGTGACCGGCTTAGAGCAGAAGGTAGAAAAACCCATAGAATGCCAAGTGATGAAGCTTGTCGAAGTTATTCAACAACTTCAACAAAGAGTCATGGAATTAGAACTTCAAACCATACCACAAACCCCGCAAGAAGTGAGGGACCAGCGAGAAATGACTGCCCAGAGCACAGTTAAGTAGAAGGGATTAAAGCACTCACTGAGGAATGAAAACAGTTAAGTAGCAGAAGTGCGCAGATATATGAAAGCCTAACCAAGAATCCAGAATTGCATAAATTGGAGTCGCAACTCTAGGAGGCAAAGCATGAAGCCAAAAAGCTACAGGTACAACTGAAGGCCCTATCACCCATAGAGAGAATGAAGTGGTCTCATGAGCAACGCACCCCCCAAAAACAGATTCACACGCTTCAAAGTAAAGTAATGGAGGTCACTCAGTGAATCCAACCCATGTAGGATAAGGCATGCATGTTATTTTCGAAGATCGAGACCCAAGGAACAGATCTGGAACAGGTCGCCATCTCAATAGAGTAGTGGATCGATGGACCAATAAATGATGCACTCATCCAGGAGTTCGTCGAGCAAGAGGCAACAACAATGCAGCATGTCGAAGCGTTCGAAGCAGAATTGGTCAGACCTGAGTGACTTAGGACGAGTCATAGGTGAATGTTGGGGGCCTGTTGGCCCTTGACCAAGTTTTGAGGAATACTTGGTCATATTTGACCATTTTTGGGACTTCGACAGCCTGTCGAAGATGGGCGCCAAACGAAGAAGAAATCACAGGATCTCAGCCCACTTTTTGGTTCCTTTTTGGGTTTTGGGACAATGTAATAGGAAAGGGATGTCGGCATGTGGGTTTACCCATGCTTAGGCCCACTTTTGTAATGTATAAATAGATATCTAGGCGATGTAAGTAGAGGAGAAGATTAGCCAAGGGCTTAGTGCTAGAATTGATCTATGTGATTGATTTGCAGAGCTGAGTGCAAGTATTGTAAGTGTTGAGTGCACAGATTGTAAGGAGGCTCTGTGCTAGATCTACTAAAGGAAGGAGGATCTAGCGAGGTGCACGCATATCTCTTGTCCTATGTGGAGTAGGATTTTGATAGCTCTGTGCTGTAACCTGATTGACTAAAGCTAATAAAGAATAAGAGTTGGTGGACGTAGCCCTAGGGTGGGGGTGAACCACGTAAATACTATGTGTTGTGCTTTGTGTTTCTTCTTAGATGTTTTGTATTGCTAAGTGCTTAGATGTGATTAGATAGGCTTTCTTATGCTTAGTGCTAGTTATGTATATGAATTCCAAATCTGATGTGTATGAATATGCTAAGCACTTGGTCTACCAGATCTGATTCGTCTTGTTGTTGCTAAGTGCTAAAATAATCTAGACCTAAGTGAATGTTGTGATGCTCTATTATAGCGACGAAGTAGATCTAAGTGGAATATTGATGAATGATCTATGTTAAGTGCTTTCTAAGCGATACAATCATACATCTGTGTCCCAGCTTAGGTTGCAGACACTTGAGTCCTACAACCACCCCTTCCCCTACCTCGGGTGAGACTTCATCTGCTTCGCAGGTGTTGCCGAAAGGGCTAGTAGTTAGGGTTTTGTTGGTGTGCTATTGTAGCATTGAACCCTGGGTCTATCCCTGTGCCAACAAGAACACTCATAGGTAAGGGAGGAAAATACAGATTGATAAGAAGACTCAAATGAAACTTGTCTATCTGTATCAAAAGCCATTGTTTTAAGCTTTGAATTTAAATTTAGAGTCTGGCTGCACGTAACCCTTGTCGGAATTTGATTGGACTCAGAGACCTATGGAAGATTGTTGTCATCATCAAATTTTGAATCAACGGATTCAAAACCGAATTCAAAACCTTGGGTTTGAGGATCTATTTATGGGGTTTCAAGAAACTCATTTCTTTTGATAAATTCAACGCACGAGTCATTAATCTGGCTCAAATGATTTTCAATCAAAATCCTAATTAAACTATGGTGAAAGAGGTTTCTCTCAGATATGAGACTGCCTCTCTAATAAAATTTCTCCATTTTTTTGAGGGATTTCAATAGGAAAAAATGCATATTCAGTTCGAAATCCACGAAGACCATAAGAAAAAAAAATTGATAGAGAAAGAACAGACTGTAGCGACCCTCACATATTATATAACATTTGATGATCCATAATATATATTTCCATTCCTTTTAATCATGGAAACAAGAATACCTTTGTGATTGTAATTAGTTTTAGGTGAGGTGAGAAACATGGACCAACCTATATCCTTAATCCTTTTGGTCTTAGACCATCTTTCAACTTCTGCTGGCAGCTTCATGGCCTCGAAAATTATGGCCTCATCAAGCTGTAATATGATGTCCACAATCTTGGCAGATTTTCTATCGAAATTGAGAGAAAAATATCTAGTCACTTGTAGATTATGGCCTTAAAGCATCTTAAAAAATTTGAATGAGCTAGATTTTCGAAGCATAGGAATGGCATCCTTATTTGCATCGAGGAAGTCAGGGCCTAGGGGTTCATGTCTCAAGATAAAACCCATAGTAGAACTAGTAGTAAAACTCAGAACGAGTTATAGGGAAAAACTCAAAGGTGAAAATGTACACATAGAGATATACTTCAAACCCTCGACCTTAATTGGAATGAAACCCTCCTAACTCAAAAAATCCATAATCAGAAAAAACGTGTTAATCTTAGGCTTTGTCTTTACTTGATGAGAGAAATGACTAGTGTTTATGGTATGACAAAAATGGGTGTACTTGTTCATGATGTGAAGTAGGTGGATTTAGTTCAAAAATTCCATATGGAAAAGACAAACTACGAAGTGTATTTTCACTTATATCACTCATTAAATTGCGTACATTCGATCATAATAAGAGCTTCATTGTTATGATGAAAGAATACACACCGCATTTGTTCATATCTGTTTTTAGCAATAAGCACCATGAATACCACACACTAATGATAAATATAGAGAAAATCCCTAAGCATAACTAGAATCAATTAGTCTTGAAATCAAAAAAATTTCATCCAAATTATCATGGAATCATAAATTAATACCAATAAAGATGAGAAATATAATAATTTCATAACTTGTTAAATTCAGTGGCTCAGGTGAGAACAAGCATGTATACAATATGATCAAGAACTCTTGAGGAAAATTACATATGAAATTTATGAATTTCACTCCATGATCAAGATAACATTTCAAAATAAATGATACACATGTCCTGAAAACTATATATCATAGGAAAGTTTTCGAAATCGAATTTTAAGTTTCATGTTCGAATTCATGAAATTCAAAGAAATCATAATTACAATCAATACAAACAAGGATTGGAATAAAATATTTTCAATTCTAAAAAGATTGCACACATTAATGCTCAATAAAATCATAACATAAAACATATTTACAAAGAAATTTAAGGAATATTGAAAATAAATTTCAAACAGAAAAACGGGGCACAAATTTCAAATGGTCTATGAGAAGAAAATTTGGGAGGTTGTTGTATGCCACAACAAATGGAGACACATTGTAAGAACCAATTATCTCTGTGTAAAAATCAAAGAAAATATATCAGATCACAAGAAATAAGAAAAATAATTGATAAATGATAACTTTCTCATAGCTAACGGTAAAAAGTGAAGAAACTACACTGATATTCACACTTTTTCACTAATCCTTTCTCAGAGGGAAACAAATTTTTAATTAATTTAAAACTCAGGATTAAGGGATTTTTATTTGACTACTAAGCAAATATTAATTACCATGACATAATACAATTTGTTTAGTTTAACTTTCTGTACCCAACATTGCTTCACTGCCAACATGCTTGTTCAGTACCCCGAAAAGGTTGCATTTATATCATTCATACATGGCCCCGCTTCCAGTAGACCTGTTCAATATCTCGACGAGTTTATACACACTTCCCACATCTTCCTTTTATTAAATTTAAGCATTCACCATTTAATAAGTAAATTTGTGATTGCAATTTAAGCAATGGCAAAACAAAAGAGGGGTGATATAGAAAGTTATTTTATTTTATTTTATTGCACTACATGGGTTAGAAAAAAGCTTTTCGTCTATTGATATGCCCTTAAAAAAATACTTTTAATATAAAGGGAATAAAAATATGAGCAGACCTTGCTACAAAGTATTTTCTCAGGTGATATTCCTTGAAAAGATAGAATAGCCATAAGAGTTGCTCATTTGAAATAATTTCAAAATTTTTCTCATTTCAAACAATCTAATTTCATAAAAATATCTATGTATTAAAAATGAATTTCAAAGACAACTAATAAACAACATATCCCAGATTATTATGTCAAACAGAAAACAACAATAAACAACAAAAAACAAAAAAAAGTATGTATTCAAACACTTGCAAGCAAATCGACAAATAAAAACAACATAAATATTTACAATTAGTTACAAAGGACTACAACATCCTTCAAGAAAAATATTTTTTCAGAATTAGCCCATTTATAGGCAGAGTTTCCTCTATCACATCAAGAGTCTGTAAAATAAAAGTAGATGGGTTAATCTTCTTAGAAACCTGAAAGGGACCCAACGATAATCTTTAAAATTTTGAATGTTTACCCTTTTCCTCATGGACCTTATCCCATTTCAGGACTAAGTCGCCAAATTCAAAACTTTTATCACCTATCGATTTTTTTTTTGTTTGTTAATTTGTGCGGGACCTGTTGGCTACACGATTAACCTGTGGCTTGAGAAACCGCGACTCAGGGGCATCTAACCCGTCAAAATCACCCGGGGATCACACCCGGCCTGAGCCACACCAACCCTTAACATGGTTGGATTTTTTGTCCCCATAGGTTTCGAACCGGTGAATTTAACATCACAGAGTAGCTTAACAACACACTCCGTCACTGACTGTCCTACACCTCGGGGACTTTATCACCTATCGATTTGTTATCAAACCATTTTTTAATTATTTTTTGATGATTGGAATTTTTTTTATGTGCCTTATCTCTTACTTCTTCTAGTTTAAAAGTTTGGTTTAAACGAGTCTATAGGCTAGAACAAGGATGTTCTTGAATGGATTTCACAAGGGATAAATATGGTAAGGTAATGTTTGGGGGGAAAATGGATTCTTTCCCATAAAATAGAAAGTATGGGGAAGTGCCAATTGCTTCTTTATAAGTAACTCGATCCATCCATAATGCAAAAATAAGCGATTTATGCCAATTTTTATGATTATCATTAACAATTTTCTTAATAATTTTTAAAATGTTTTTATTGGTAGATTCTACTAAACCATTACCTTGTGGGTAATAATTAGTTGAATGATTTAGTTTAATGCCCTTTTGTATTTCATACTTAGTGAGTGATAAAGCAAAAAAATAACTTGCGTTGTACAAAATCAATGTGCTTGGGAGACCAAATATTGTAATAATGAACTGATCAATGAAATAAATTACCTGTTCAATAGTAACAAATTTCAAGGGGATGGCCTCCACCCATTTTGTTAAATAATCAGTGACAATAAGAATATACCTATGCTTCTTTGAAGAGTTTGGAACAATTTCACTGATTACATCAAGGCCCCATTGATCAAAGGGATGGTCACCAATTACAGGTTGCAAAGGCAATGTTGTTTTTCTGTCTCTTCCAACCGAAGTTTGACAATATTTACACTTGCGAGCATGAGCATGTGCGTCTTTGAATAGAGTCGACCAATAATAAATTGCATGTAAAATATTGTGTGCAGTTGTGTCACCACAAAAATGGCCACCTGCAGGTCCATCATGTAGATCAAATAAAACCTTATCAACCTCTTCCTTTTATAAACATATAAGAAACATAGAATCATAATTTTTCCTTAATAAAATGCCATTGACAAGTTGGTATTGACTTGATTTTAGCCTCAAGGCACATTTCTTTTTTGCATCCAATTGTAAAGGTGAGGTACCATGAGTTAAATAAAAAATTAAATCTGAATATTGTGAATTAGAAACATCAAGAATGACACATACCTCTTGTGGATGTTCAATTTCTTGATCATCACAAGTGTTATCAGATTTAGAGTCAATGGTTTGGGTAACCAACTTACACAGTCCTTGGACATGAATGATTTTTGCAGGTTTTATGTATAAATCATATTCTTGAAGCATGGTAACCCAATAAGATCTCTTTTATCCAACATATTTTTGAACCAATAAACTTCTTACTGCAAAATGAGGAATGATCACTTCCATGTGAGATTTGATGAGAAAAGGTCTGGAATGTTTAATTGATTTGAAAACCGCATAGACTTTCTTTTCAACATCAAAATAATTAAGTTCATTACCTTGCAATCTCAAACTATTAAAATCTATTAGTATTTCCACATCCTGATCATTTTTTTGAGTTAGCATAGCTACATAAGATTGATCAGAAGAAAAAGTATACAAAATAAATTCTTTTTGGTAGTTTAGAGAAAGTAAAGAAGGAGCTTGAACAATTTATTTTTTGATAGAATCAAAGTCTTGGTTTTCAATTCTATTCGATTTAAAAAAAGAATTATTTTTTATCGGGTTTTGTAATGGTAAAAAAATCTAAGAGAAATCGGGAACAAAACGTCTTAAAAAATTGATTTGGCCTAGAAACGATTGCATATATTTCTTATTATGAGGCCATGGAATTTAAGCTATAGCTTTGATTCTAGAAGGTTCAATTTTAATTACTTCTTTAGACACAATGAATCCTAACATTGTTCCTTCTTGAAGAGAAAAAAATGATTTTTTAGGATTCAATGAGATTCCATATCTTCGAAATCTTTCAAAAATCTATTTGAAATGATGGATGTGATCTGAACGTTTTTTTAGAATAAACAGTGATATCATAAAGATAGATGACAACATACTTTTTAATTAGTCCTCTAAAGGAAATATCGATCGCCCGATGGAAAGTTGCGCCAATGCTTACCAATCCAAATGGAATTTTTTGATAAGCATAAGTACCCCATTTGGTTCTAAATGTAGTTTTGAGTCTATCATTTGGTTGTACTAAGATCTGATTATACCCAAAAAATCCATCTAAAAATGACTTCATTTCAGAACCAGAAACTGATTGAAGAATTTGTTCCATAGGAGGTAATGGAAAATTATCTTTTTCAAAAGATCTATTGAGATTTTTGAAATCAATACAAATTCAAATATCACCATTCTTCTTCCTAACTGGAACAAGATTAGACACCCATTTAGAATGTCTTACTGGAAAAATAATTTTACCTTTTAGTAGCTTATTCAATTCATTTATGATTTGCGACTCAAGATTTAGATGCATCTTTCTAAGTTTTTGTTGCACATGTTTTTCTTCTGAAAGCATAGGAATTGTATGTTGAATTATGGACGTATCAAAAGTTTTTAAAACAGAATACGACCATGCAAAAACATCCTTGTATTTTTTGATAAGATCAATGAAAGAGATCCTTTCAGAAGATGAACAACCTAAAACCAAGTTAATATTTTGAGGATTTTGATCTATACCCAAATTAACGATCTCAACATTCATAGTAGGGCTATTAGTTCTGCAAGTGGTTGGTTTCTTGAATCTATCTTTGAGATCATAAAAATATTCTAACTTAACCATAGACTTGGGATTGATGTTTTCAGATTTGTTTTCATTACCTTCAAGGGATTGATTCAAATCATGATCATGAGAGTCCTCATTGATGATGTTACCATCATATGTTCCCTTTGAAGTGAGGAAATTAATAATATCTTCATCATCATTAAAAAATCGCCAATTAGTAATATTGTCTGGTATTGAAGGTTTAAAAATTAATTCTACTGAAAATATATCAGGACTGAAATATTCAGGAGGAATAAGCTTTGAAGCAACATTTACTAACAGATCAGCACTAACATTTTTCAATCTCGAAATAGGAGTAATGTTAAATGCCGAAAATTTGCAAATGAGGTCTTGTAGTAATTGTCGGTAATTCCTCAAATGATTGGAAACACAATGAATTGTATTTCTTACCTGTTTAATAATGATTTATGAAT
This sequence comes from Picea mariana, assembly GCA_032191745.1. Taxonomy (NCBI): domain Eukaryota; kingdom Viridiplantae; phylum Streptophyta; class Pinopsida; order Pinales; family Pinaceae; genus Picea; species Picea mariana. Next base: position 109,112 of record JASDQU011404500.1, read on the forward strand.
CACCATACACCAAGATATCTTGCACATTCATTCTGATAGCTTTGTTTAGACCCCGTACCAATGCTTCATAGTCAA
>JASDQU011404501.1:0-10990 GCA_032191745.1 Picea mariana
ATAAAGAAGAAATTCGTACCTTTTGTGTATGTGGCACATTACGGAGATCAAAGAATTGCTCCATCTGAAGTATCCATGTGATTGGGTCCTTGCCATCAAACTTCCTCATATCAATCTTAGGAACCTGGTTGGTCTTCAAACCAAAGTTTGAGTTTCTCCATTCTTGATTCACCTTCCTTGTGTCCTTATCATGAATTTCATGGGATTCATTTTCACTTTTGGGTGTCTTCTCTGTTACAAAATTTTTCAATACTTCCATGATCTCCCCTTTTAAGACATCCATCTTAGTATCCAACTTAGCTTCTATTGAATCCATCAACTTAGCTTCCATTGAATACAAATTATTTTGTAGTTCATTTATGTCCCTATGCATTTCTTCACCTTCATCAAGAGTCCAATTAGGATTTTTTGGAGGCTTATTTGGTGTAGAAGGTCCCCTTTTTGGTGGCATGTTGTCCAAGTATCACTTTTGAATCTTGATTTTGAGGCGGTTCTGCTAGACAATATTTATTCTATTCTATCTCCCAAGTTTCGGCCCTTCTAGGTATGAAACTTTCTTTTAGTTAGTTCTCTGATATTTCTTCTCTGTAATGCCACAAGTATAATCAAAATTGGATGTGCCAAGTGGAATTTATGGTAACTTCCTCACAACTTGCCGATTTTTGGACTTTCTAGGAGATCTCACTTGTATAGCATGTACCGCGCAAAATAATTGATATCAAATTCTAAAACTCGCACCCAAAATACTACAGACTGTCCATGATCCAATGAAATTAGTCCCACTCAATTTGGATACTCTAGCAAGAAGTTATGATTTTTTTACCTGGAACACCTTATCGAGACTAGTCAATAGGGCTAGTCAGATACCCTATCTTACACAAGGTGTATATACAAATTTAAGATGACCCAGAAGCTGAAATTTTTACCACAGATACCTTACTAATTTTTGTAAATGGCCTCCATATTTCAGGGTCTGAAAAGTTACAGAAAAATTTTTATAGCGAAAATTACGCAATGACTCATTTCAGGATGATTCTAGAACCCTATCTTGTACAGGTTGTATCTCCAAATGTATAAGGCCTCAGGAGATGAATTTTGAGCCCAACGTACCTTGATCTTTCTACTAAATAGCCTCCAAGAAGTTCCTTATGAAACATTGTAGAAAAAAATTTATAACAAAAATTCCACGATGTCTCAGATGTAGCAGGGAAACCCCAAGACCTTGAGCTTTGATACCATATGTTAAGAACCAAACATCAATATAGCATAGAAAAACCTCAAGAAAAGTACTCAACGCCTTGAAAAAGAGATAATTTTAGATAATGAGCCTCTTCAAGGGGGAAACCTCCTTTTACCCCACTTAAATGTTCAAGTACAAGATGATTCAAAATGAAAATGTCTCCTTGGTATATATAGGAGACTGGGAGGTATAATTACAACTAATGGCCTAAAGCCGACATAAATAAAATAACATTACTAATATAATATGCCCCAATTAAGGGGTAATGAGCCAATATTAGGGCTTAACAAAAGAGAAAGGAGAATACTTAGGTGGGTTCCCAGAACCTTCAAGATTCACCAAGATCTTGCGCAAGACAGGATAACTACAGAAAAAATATGAGCTCATACACACCGAAACTAAATATACTTAGGTTGCGAGAATCATTCATACATAGAAACAACATATGGAACTTATGAAGAATAAAGAAGTATTGTAAAGATACAATGCACAATAATAAATACAGAATGACACAACTTATTTCAAAAAAAATTATCCTTCTTTACATATTATCATCAGATCTTATCAGATACAACCTCAGAGATACAAATTAATTCTCTATTACAGACTTATGGCTCTAGAATCATGTTGCAGAGCTCCATTTACCTGGAACTGTATACATATTACATTTACAGAACTAAAACCCAACCTATCAAAAACAACAACAATAAGAAAAACAACCCAAACCCAAACCCTTTTAAAATCGTATATATCTCATATATATAAGCTGAGTAGGGTCTTCTAGATTTGGGTTCACATGGTTTCTTGTTCTATTGCAACTCCTTTTTCCTTGCTGGAATTGAGATGTCCTTTTCCGCAACCAATTTCTGTTACTTTCCATTGCTATGTTGTCCAACTTCTTTTGTATCTTGTGCAACTCATGCTAAACCAAAACTGGGACTATAATCCTTCTTGCGCAGCTTCAAGTAAAAAAACTAGGGGCCCAACAGGCTCCGACCACAAGCCTTGACTCGCCCTCGAGTCAAGTACTTGGCTCTTTTGTAGCTTCTAGGAGCAACTGTTTCTTTCCCTTGTCCTTGTTTTCATCTTTACTGTCCTCTTCTAATTTCACTTTCTCTTTCTTTTCCTCTTCAAATGAAGAGCCCAACTCTGGGATCAACTCCAAGGCCCGCTTCTTGACTTCCTGAAATCTCCCAACTTTGTCCTTCCATTTCCTGGAAAGAAGTGAGGCCTAAGTGATGAACTATTGGGTCGCATCTGTGATACAACCTTTGGTATTGGATGTGACCAAAGAGTTTCATTCAGATTCTATTGTTGCATCGACCTGATGCATTTACATGTAGACTATCTGAGTGACAGGTCAAAAGTCATGCAACTCCTTCTTAGCTATGGATTGTGCCTCAAACAGAGAGTTTAGGTTATTTTCCTCTTGATGAATTTGATCTAACTTATGTTGTTTCTCCATCGGATCCATAGTAGTTGCAAATTCCTCATTCAACAACTGGATTCTAGCACACATGTCTTCTAGAGTCTGGTTGCACCTTGCGATGATGCCCATCCAATCGTTGACTTCTCTAAAAATATCTGTGCACTCAATTGTGTGCTTGTGTAGTGTTTCTTAGGCATTGTGCCTTCTAGAAATATTTTCTCCATATTCTCCTGCAACTTCCAAGGTTGTTTCTCTACTTCTTGTTGACTCTTCCACAACTTCACTTCTAAATGCTCGACGCGAATGGCCAATTGTGACGATGCTACTTGGAGAAATTCAATCTGGTGCTTCATATCTTTTGCATCACTGGTTCTAGAAGTTGGGATGCGACCTTCGATATTTTTGTCCAGGCTTCAACAAGCCTTTCTTGAACTCTTTCCATTTTGTGCTCTGCGTGGATCTTGGCATGTGCTTACTATTTTCTGCATGCTTTCGCAAGGAGCATTTCCTCCCTTGCAAACTCTACAGACCTTTTGTCCTGCTGGAGCCTTTGCTCCAATTGATTAGTTCAGGCTCTAATCATTCCAACTAGGTGCACTGTTGGTCATTGTGAAAGGTTAGCGGATGAACGGGTGGTGTACTTGGGTTCTTAGACTTGTAGTGGGAGTCCATTGGCCGTTGAATGTTTTGAGGGAGTCTCTACCTCCTCCTCTCCTATGGATGGTCCTAGCACAAGCATCAACCTCAACATTGATGGAAGGAGTGTTAGAACCTTTGTTCTGTTCAAGAATACTTGCAACAAATATCCACACTGTTGAGGGTTTTAGAGAACTAGCTCCATTTATTCCTATGTTGATGTTGTGCTTTGTCCTGAAGTTGTCTTAGGTTCCTTCTGAAACTCTGGTATATCCACCTCTTTATGTACCTCTTCCTCCGTAGTTTCACTTCCCATGGCACCCTCAACCTTGGCCATTGAGGAAGTGTGGTGGGGACTTCAGAATTGCGACTTCTCCACCGCTTGCATCTTCATTGAGGATGAAGTGTCCTTATGCTACACAAAAGGTACGATCTGTTTGTCTTGGGCTTCAGGGTTTTGGCTAGTCAGTTGATGTCTCTACTCGAGTACTTCTGGATTTGGACCAGGAAGTTCTGGTCTCTGCTCGGGTAACTCGAGGCTTGTTTCTAGGAGTTCTGGCCTCTTCTCAGGTAGTTCTAGGGCATTGAGTTGCATGGGCTCTAGATCAGTGGTTTGGGGTGGACTGTAGGTGGAAATTGGGGTTGTGGTGGTGATGGAGGGTGCTCAGTGATGATGGTGGATGGATGGGTGTCAGTCTCAGGGTCATCCTAAATATGTATGATGGGGGTTGCTCGAACTATTGAGCGAGTGTGGGGAATGAAGGATGAGATGGTTTGGGGTTCATAATGTTGCTCGGCGAGACCCCCATCCTAATTTTTCTTGAGGAAAAGATATTAAATGATCTTGCTTAAGCATTTTCAGATTCTGCATGGCTAAAGAAAAATATAAAGGAATGTCACCCTAGGTTTATATCCATCAAAAATAATATCCTAACTCACAAGTATTGCTTAAAAGTGCTTAGGCTAGTAATTTTATAAAAAACGCTTGCTGGAAAATTCATTATTTATATGATTTTATGAATATAACAGTTGCTTAAATAAATGTAGAGACAGAAGAAAAGACACCAATATGAAAGTCAAGATAGGTGAGACATAAAGAAATCCTTTATTTCATTTCAATTCACCAAAGAGTCATTCTCTTTACAAAATTTCGTGAAGAAATTTTGGACGAAAGTCAAACTTAGACATCCCTGATGGAACATACAAAACGAAATCTGACAGAAAATAAAAAATGAACTCTAAAAGCTGGATCAGCTTTCCACATATGTTTTCCCACTCAACTCTACACAATAGCCTTTGTCAGTCATGAAAACTAATTCACAAACAGACAATTCTACACATACTATCAAATATAGATCAACACCTCTAAAAAACAAGTGTCTGAATGATGTAATTCAAACTTGAATCTTGCTATCTACAATAAGACGCTGCTATCATAAAAAAGAATTAGGCTTGTGATGAATTAAGGAATGAATGAAAATTGAACTATCTCAACATAAACTCAAAGAGAAAACCTTAGTATGATTCTCCTTCTATCTTCTTCTTATTCCTTCGATTCCTTTTTTCTTTAAGAAAATTAGAATTGGTTGAAGTAGTTGAAGTACCTCACTAGTTAAGTTAACTAAAAACTCAACCAACCTTTTTTTTATTTAGGGGGGAAAAGTAATAAATCATAATAAGGGTTTTAAATAAATAATAACTAGTAGGTGGGACCCCTTGTGACATAACTAGTTAATTAAGCAAACACCCTTCCTTGTGACTCCCATCATCACATTCAGATTTGACAAATTATCTCATTGATATTTGAAATTATTTTCAAAAAATATATTACTCATTTATCCAAAGAAAACATGTTGTCCAAAACTTATGAAGTCAACTGTCATCAACAATAAATAAAATCAAAATCAAAAACCATATTTTCCACTCTGAGATGCAATCTTTCCTTGATTGTTACTGTCACCCTGGTATATCCACCTCTTTATGTACCTCTTCCTCCGTAGTTGTGCTTCCCATGGCACCCTCAACCTTGGCCATTGAGTAAGTGTGTTGGGGACTTCAGACTTGTGACTTCTCCACCGCTTGCATCTTCATTGAGGATGAAGTGTCCTTATGAGATGCAATCTTTCCTTGATTGTTGTTGTCACCTCTGGTATCTCCACCTCTTTATGTACCTCTTCCTCCGTAGTTGTGCTTCCCATGGCACCCTCAACCTTGGCCATTGAGGAAGTGTGTTGGGGACTTCAGACTTGCGACTTCTCCAATGCTCGCATCTTCATTGAGGATGAAATGTCCTTATGCTTCACAAAAGGTACGATCTCTTGGTCTTGGGTTTCAGGGTTTGGGCTAGTTAGTTGTAGTCTCTGCTCGAGTACTTCTGGATTTGGACCAGGAAGTTTTGGTCTCTGCTCAGGTAACTCTGGGCTTGTTTCTGGGAGTTCTGGCCTCTGCTCGAGTAGTTATGGGGGATTGAGTTGCATGGGCTCTAGATCAGTGGTTTGGGGTGGACTATCAGTCTCTGGAGGTGGCGACTGGGGTTGTGGTGGTGATGGAGGGTGCTCAGTGATGATGGTGGATGGGTGGGTGTCAGTCTCAGGGTCGTCCTGAATATGTATGATGGGGGCTGCTTGAACCATTGAACGAGTGTGGGGAATGCTGGATGAGATGGGTTGGGGGTTCATAATATTTCTCGACAAGACCCCCATCCTAAATTTTCTTGAGGAAAAGATATTAAATGATAATACTTAAGCATTATCAGATTTTTCTTGGCTAAATAAAAATATATGGGAACGTCACCCTAGGTTTATAGCCATCAAAAATAATATCCTAACTCACAAGTATTGATTACAAGTGCTTAGGCTAGTAATTTTATAAAAAACACTTGCTGGAAACTTCATTATTTATATGATTTTATGAATATAACAGTTGCTTAAATAAATGTAGAGACAGAAGCAAAGACACCAATATGATAATCAAGATAGGTGAGACATAAATAAATCCTTTATTTCATTTCAATTCACCAAAGAGTCATTCTCTTTACAAAATTTCGTGAAGAAATTTCGGACCAAAGTCAAACTTAGACATCCCTGTTGGAACATACAAAAAGAAATCTAACAAAAAATAAAAAATGAACTCTAAAAGATGGATCATCTTTCCACATATGTTTTCCCACTCGACTCTACACAATAGCTTTTGCCAGTCATGAAAACTAATTCAAAAACATACAAGTCTACACATACTATCAAAGATAGATCAACACCTCTGAAAAACAAGTGTCTGAATGATGTAATTCAGCCCTGAATCTTGTTGTCTACAATAAGACCCTGCTATCATAAAAAATAATTAGGCTTGTGATGAATTAAGGAATGAATGAAAATTGAACTATCTCAACATAAACTCAAAGAGAAAACCTTAGTATGCTTCTCCTTCTATCGTCTTCTTATTCCTCCCATTCCTTTTTCCTTTAAGCAAATTAGAATTGGTTGAAGTAGTTGAACTACTTCACTAGTTAAGTTAACTAAAAACTCAACCAACTTTTTTTTTATTTAGGGAGGAAAAGTAATAAATCATAATAAGAGTTTTAAATAAATAATAACTAGTAGGTGGGACCCCTTGTGACTCCCTTTAGCTCTTAACAATCATAACATAACTAGTTAATTAAGCAAACACCCTTCCTTGTGACTCCCATCATAACATTCACATTTGGAAAATTATCTCATTGATATTTGAAATTATTTTCAAAAACTATATTAGTCATATATCCAAAGAAAACATGTTGTCCAAAACTTTTGAAGTCAATTGTCATCAACAATAAATAAAATAAAACTCAAAAACTATATTTTCCACTCTAAGATAAAATCTTTCCTTGATTGTTTTTGTCACCCTTTGATTTCTCTGAATTTTCCTTTGGCTGCACTGAGCCTTTAGGCCTAATCTCACTGATCAAATGAGAACAATCATCCCTCAAATTCATCCGGGAAGACACAGATTTATCAGAGCCATTGGAGGGTTAGGAAGGGGCAACAATGGCTTTTTCTTTGTCAGGGGCATGGTGGGCCTCGGTTTTCAACCTTTTGCTATCATGGGAGGACTGAACTGGTGAGTGGATAGGTACAACTTGGAAAATCTGGTTAATATGCAAGGGAGAAGGTAAGGACAAATTGGGTCAGCCACGATGTGGGGAGACGTCTAGGTGGAAAATCTCTCGCCATCCTTTGTTTTCAAGAACCTTAGGTTGCAATGAGACATGAGGGGGCATGGGAATACCAGGGGCTTGAGGATCCTGGAAGGGAGGCCTTTCAGGCTTAGGTTGGACCACTCCTTGCCCAATCTAATTGAAAAATCCAAGCTGAAACAACTGGCCTAACTCTTGTGAGTCAGTGTCAAAGTGTATGGAGAATCTTGGCCTTCTTGGGAAAATAGTTCTTTTACAACCATACATGAAAAATCCTTAAAAATATGAAATATACTTGGCTCAACAACATATCAGACTCATCCAATCCAATCCATATAAATTGTTTAACTATTATCAATGAGCAGGGGATGAACAAAAGGTCCTGGGAAATGCGAGGGGTTTGTATTTAGCAAAACATGATAAAATGAGGGGGGAAAGAAACATGGTTACTGCTCAAAGAAAACAAACAATCATCTGTAATGCAAACCAAAGAAAATATCATTGTGATCCAACCAAGAAACTGTGACTTCAAACTACTTCAATACAAAATTCTTCTTGACTGTAATTAAATTTTAGAACAGGGAGTGAAAAATGAATGTGGGAAGGCGATGGGGTTGTAATTAGTGAAAAGAGAAATAATGGTAGGGAAAGCGAGAGGATATTGTTCATAAAATTAATTAAGTAATCCATAAAAATCATTCTATATCAAAAATAAATAACACCAACCAAATAATCACTGTGATCAAATGGAAAACTATTGTGTAATATTCAATCAATTCTATGCATTAACTTTCTCACTATTTGTAATCAAATATTTAACATGGTGTCATCAAAACAAGACAATATACATCCCACAACAACATGTAGAAGGGTTATGTTTCTTCCCATTGTCCATTTAATGTTTTAAAAAAATTCCCAAATGAATACACAATCACTTATTTCCATTATGTTCAGCACCAACTTATCAACCACTACCCATGAATTATTTCCATTATCAAACACAGACACAAAAATCGTGCCCGATTTCGTCCTTTAATTTATTTAATAATTAAATTTTAATGGGATTATACCGTCACAGAACCTGTGCCTATCTCTACTACGAAGCATGACATTCATCAACGCACACAATGGACAGCCAAATACAACCATCAATATTTTAATTGCAAATATCCTGACTTTCCATTTAAAGACACAGACAACAATCACCATTTCAACTCATACTATGTTGTGGAATAGACAAACCATTCGACAAAATGCAAGAGCATTTATGTGCCTGTACAGGTCCAACTACTTTGAATCTACACATCCACAATGTTGGGCTATCAATCCAATACAATGAGGAAGCAACAACATGCCCGATCTCATCTCACAAATTGACCACATTTGCAACAAAACCATTTTGTTTAAAAATTGGTGACCAATATCTCTGATGGTGCAATCAATAATATCCATAGCATATATAGTGGATGGCCATACCATAATCACCACGATCGTAGTATTCCCATTTGGCAATTTAAAATACATAGTCACAACAATCATTAACTCAACCTAACGTGATGTAGGAAGGATACACATACCCACGCATCATGTGTAGAAACATTGTTGTGACTTAATCAATTAAAACTAATGTTGGGTTAACAATTCAATAATCACCATGTAAAAGACAACGACTATGTATTTGATTCCATTTCTCCAATAAACCAATTAACAATGTTTGGATTATCAATTAGACTATTATAATAACCAATTGCAGTGACTAAATACCAATAACCACAACCACTGTCAGGATAATCCACTGAGAGGGGCCAAAAATAGAACACTGTCGACGATGCACCACTAACTCATGACCATCAACCATGTATCCAATAGGACAGAACATGTTCCCTTTATCAAAACCGGGTTTTGAGTAATCAAGGATTCACCCTGTGGACCAACACAGGGAGACTAGAGTCGAACCCACCATTGGGTGAGAAATTCCAAGACCAATGATGCACACATAGGGTATACCATCACTAACTCGTAGACAGGGTGACAACTCCCATGATAGGAGAGACTATGAACAGAGAAGCAAGGCTTCACTTCGGTATTGTAACAACACTTAGAACACACAATGTATAACCCTCATGGTTTTCCCAATCAACCCAAGAATGCCGAGATAAAACAGAGCTGAGAAGTATCAATCAACCTTAAGCATTCCCTTTGGCATAACCACCACTGTAACCTACTACAAAAACATCAACAACATGAATAAACCCAAACCCAAGTGAAACGATACATAGTGACATAAGTGTTTTAAACCCAGTAAACCCCATAACAATGAATGACTGGGTATGGTGATAAGAAAGCATGGAGATGGACAACCCATCTGGACCGAATTAAAAACCTCCAACCAAGACCAACAAGGATGATAGAGAGCGTTCATGGCTTCTAACACCTAGAATGATCCATAAAAATGTGACTTCAAACATTACTGCAATGAAAACCACACCAACCATCTATTGCAAAAAAATATCACAAATTTACATAGTTTCCAGTCTCAAGGAATGAACAGACCCATACATCCCGAGCCAATATCTATTTCATAACTAGAGAAGACTCATGGATGGAGAAAATACATACCTGTAACCAAGAACACCTTAAAAACGTGAGTTTGGCTGAGCGGTTCTTCCTCTGCTTGAAAGTCGAAGCCTAACCACAACAAAGAATAGTTGAACAATTGCCAAGCTAGGGTGATGGACAGTGGAAGGAGTATGAGTGATGTGCATTAAATGCACGTCGCCTCAACCCCCACTCATTCAATTCCTTAGTACATGCCAACCATCCTTCCATTAATCCTCTTAATAAATCTATGCATCAAACTTAACACCCATCACTTGTTAAATGATCCACCCATATCACATTTAACCATTGCCAACTATACCATAACACATATCAACCATGTTTCATATAACTCAATAAATCGCATAGCTATTGTAAGGTAGCTAGAGAGGTAGTGGGGGGACCTAGAGGGCCCATAGTGATAATAGTGGAGGCCATTCAATGTAAAGTGGACTAGGTCCTGTATATTATTAAATAAGGCCCACTCTAGTAGTTAGATATAATAAAGGGGTAATTAGATATAATAAATGCAAGAGGACTTCTTAGAAGGTTCTACTTCTAGAAGATTTCTCCTCTAGAATGTTCTTAGGTGATGGTAGTACTATATAAATGGGTTCAAGCAATGTAATGGGATAGGAAGAGAACTATTGTATTTGGAGTAGTAGCTCAATAAGAGGATGCCCCCTCGAAGAGGCAAGTGAACATGAGAGGATCCCTTCCATAATAGGATCCATTGTACGGTGTTGCCCTACCTCAAGGGTTTGATAGTAATAAAGGAGATTTTTCATATTATTCTTGTATATCTGTTGTGGTGCTTTTGTATTCAATCTTTGGTACTTGTTAAGAACCTGAATAGATATACAAATATAATCACCAAAAATACTGAATACAAAATAGATCCACAAAGCAAGATAGA
>JASDQU011404501.1:16271-28475 GCA_032191745.1 Picea mariana
GAAGATGAATACTGAGAAGAGGAAGCACTTCCAGTGCCACCAAAGCCACCACTAGATGCCATCTTATGGATGATAGATGAGGGAAAGAAATATGAACTGGATGAATCAGACAAAGTTCTCCTTAGATCACTTTGTTGGGTAGATAACACGACAGTCCTTCTTCCTATTTCATCAATAGGATTAATTTAGGGTGATAAGCCTCTTATTCTTCTAGAGACACGGGAGTCTAAGGACATGAAATAAAGGCCAAAACTAAAGGAACAAGAAGGTTAATGCTAATTTCTAGGTTGTCTATGTCTAGATTCCCAATGTTCTTGGGCACTAATATCTTGTTCAATTGCTTCCCATGAATGATTAAGATCAACATGGGTACTAGCAGTTTCTAAAATGGTGTTAAACAAGTTTAAATCAATGTTGGTCTGATCTTGAAGACCGAGCTCAATATTGGGTTGCCTCCTAATAGGTACATTCATTAATAAATAAAACAGTGAAAGAATCAATATCATAAAAATACATGTGTCAATAAAAATCAAGTATAAAAATTAACCAGAGAGATATTGAAGATCTCCTTAGTATGGTCTCCAAATAAATGTTGAGGAAAAGATATGAAATTATCTTACTCAAGCATTTTCATATTCTTCTTGGCTAAATAAAAATATATGGGAATGTCACCCTATGTTTATACCCATCAAAAATAATATCCTAACTCACAAGTATTGATTACAAGTGCTTAGGCTAGTCTTTTTATAAATAAAAGCTTTCTGGAAAATTCATTATTTATATGATTTTCTGAATATAACAGCTGCTGAAATAAATGTAAAGATAGAAGAAAAGACAACAAGATGATAATCAAGACATATGAGACATAAAGAAATCCTTTATTTCATTTCAATTCACCAAAGAGTCATTCTCTTTACAAAATTTTATGAACAAATTTCGTACCAAAGTCAAACTTAGACAGCCCCAATGGAACATACAAAAGGACCTCTGACAAAAAATCAAAACTGAACTCTAAAAGATGGATCAACTTGCCACAGATTGTTGCCCACTCGACTCTACAGAATATCCTTTATCAGTCATGAAAACTAATTCACAAACAAATAAGTCTACACAGACTATCAAAGATAGATCAACACCTCTGAAAAAAAGTGTCTGAATGATGTAATTCGACCCTAAATCTTGTTGTCTACAATAAGACCCTACTATCATAAAAAAGAATTATGCTTGTGGCGAATTTAGGAATGAATGGAAACTGAACTATGTCAACATAAGCTCAAAGAGAAAACCTTAGTATGCTTCTTCTTATATCCTCTTCTTGTTCCTCCCTTTCCTTTTTCCTTTAAGCAAATTAGAATTGGCTGAAGTAGTTGAACTACCTCATTAGTTAAGTTGACTAAAAACTTAACCAACTTTTTTTTTAGTTAGGGGGGAAAAGTAATAAATCATAATAAGGGTTTTAAATAAATAATAACTAGTAGGTGGGACCCCTTGTGACTCCCTTTAGCTATTAACAATCATAACATAACTAGTTAATTAAGAAAACACCCTTTATTGTGAATCCCATCATCACATTCGCATTTGAAAAATTATCTCATTGATATTTGAAATTATTTTCAAAAAATATATTACTCATATATCCAAAGAAAACATGTTGTCCAAAACTTTTGAAGTCAACTGTCATCAACAATAAATAAAATAAAACTCAAAAACCATATTTTCCACTCTGAGATGCAATCTTTCCTTTATTGTTGTTGTCACCCTTTGATTTATATGAATTTTCCTTTGGCTATGCTGAGCCTTTAGGCCTAATATTGTTGATCACATGAGAACAATTTTCCCTCAAATGCATTCGGGAAGACACGGATTTATCAAAGCCATTGGAGGGTGAGGAAGGGGCAGTAGTGGTTTTTCCTTTGTCAGGCGCATGGTGGGCCTCGGTTTTCAAACTTTTTCTAGCATGGGAGGATTGAACTGGTGAGTGGATAGGTGAATCTTGGACAATATGGTTAATAGGTGGGGGAGAAGGTAAGGAAAAATTGGGCCAGCCACGATGTGTGGAGACTCTCAGGTCAACAATCTTTTGCCATCCGTCATTTTCAGGAAACTTAGGTTGCAATGAGACATGAGGGGGCATGGGAATACCAGAGGCTTGAGGAGCTTGGAAGGGAGGCCTTTTAGGCCTAGGTTGGACCACTCCTTGCCCAATCCAATTGAAACATCTAGCCTGAAACAAATGGACTAGCTCTTGTGAGTCAGAGTCAAACTGTATGGATAATCTTGGCCTTCTTGGGCCTCTGTTCCAATTGCCTCTCCCTCGGTTGCCTCTTCCATGGCTACCTCGGCTGAAAAAGCTCATTCCTACATGCATGATTGATTAGAAAATAGTTCTTTTACAACCATACATGAAAACACCTTAAAAATATGAAATAGACTTGGCTCAGCAACATATCAGACTCATGCAATCCAATCCATATAAATTGTTTAATTGTTATTAATGAATAGGGGATGAAAAAAAGGTCATGGGATATGTGAGGGGTTTGTATTTAGCAAAACATGATAAAATGAGGGGGAAATGAAACATGGTTACTAGTCAAAGACAACAAACAATCAACTGTAATAAAAACCAAAGAAAATATCACTGTGATCCAACCAAGAAACTGCGACTTCAAACTACTTCAACACAAAATTCTTCTTGACTGTAATTAAATTTTAGAACAGGGAGTGAAAAATGAATGTGGGAAGGTGATGGGGTTGTAATTAGTGAAAAGATAAATAATGGTATGGAAAGAGAGCGGATACTGTTCATTAAATTAATTAAGGGTTGTAATTAGTGAAAAGATAAATAATGGTATGGAAAGAGAGCGGATATTGTTCATAAAATTAATTAAGTAATCCATAAAAACCATTTTGTATCAAAAAGAAATAATACCAACCAAATAATCACTATGATCAAATGGAAAACTATTGTTTAATAGTCAATCAATTATGTGCATTAACTTGCTCACTATTTGTAATCATATCTTTAACACAGTGTCACCAAAACAAGACAATATACATCCCACAACAACCTGTAGAAGGGTTATGTTTCTTCCCATTGTCCATGTAATGTTTTAAAACAATTCCCAAATGAATACACAGTCACTTATTTCCATTCTGTTCAGAACCAACTTATCAACCAATGCCCATGAATTATTTCCATTATCAAACACAGACACAAAAATCGTTCCCGATTTCGTCCTTTAATTCATTTAATAATTAATTTGTAATGAGATTATACTTTCACAAAACCTGTTCCTATCTCTGCTATGAAGCATGATATTCATCAATGCACATAACAGACAACCAAATATAGCCATCAATATTTTAATTGCAAAGATCCTGACTTGCCATTTAAACACACAGACAAAAATCACCATTTTGACTCATACTATGTTGTGGAATACACAGACCATTCGACAAAATGCAAGAGCATTTGTATGACTGTACAAGTCCAACTACTTTGAATCTAAACATCCACAATGTTGGGCTATCAACCCAATACAATGAGGCGACATCAGCATGCTCAATCTCATCTCACAAATTGACCACATTTGAAACAAAACCATTTTGTTTAAAAATCCGTGACCATCTTTGATGGTGCAATCAATAATAACCATAACATATACAATGGATGGCCATACCTTAATCACCATGATTGCAATATTCCTATTTTCAAATTTAAAACACACAGTCGCAACAATCATCAACTCAACCTAACATGTTGTAAGAGGGCTACACATACCCATGCATCACGCGTGAAAACATTGTTGTGACTTAATCAATTAAAACTAATGTTGAGCTAATAATTCAATAATCACCATGTAAAAGACAACAACTATGTATTCAATTCCATTTCTCCAATCAACCAATTAACAATGTTGGGATTATCAACTACACTGTTATAATAACCAATTGCATTGACTAAATACCAATAACCACAACCACTTTCAAGACAATCCACAAAGACGGGCCAACAATAGAACACTATTGACGATGCACCACTATCTCATGACCATCAAACATGTATCCAATAGGACAGAACAGGTTCCCTTTATTAAGATCGGGTTTTGAGTAATCAAGGATTTGCCCTCTGGACCAACACAATGAGACTAGAGTCGACCCCCACCATCGGGTGAGAACATCCAAGAACAATGGTGCACACATAAGGCATACCACCACTAACTCGTAGACAGGGTGACAACTCCCGTGATAGGAGATACTATGAATAGAGGATAAAGGCTTCACTTCGGTCCTGTAACAACACTTAGAACACACAGGGTATAACCCTCATGGTTTTCCTAATCAACCCAAGAATGTCAAGATAAAACAGAGCTGAGAAGTAGAAATCAACCTGTAACACCCCAAGGATATGCCCCAATTATATTATGAATTGTAATCATGTTTTGTAGGCTGGTGAGATGAGTGTTGATAAGATGGCGTGATTATGTGTTTATTAGGCCAGAGAGCCTAAGTGTTAAAGGTCAGGATCTTGTTTTTGTATATGTAATTATGCAGAACATTAATAAAGATTAAACATCGATACGTGCATACCGACCACGAAGAAAGAGTGATGGGGGACTAAGCTTCCACAGGGTGGGTAAGGGAAAAGGGGATGAAAGGTTGGAAAAAGGGGCTAATCTTAGGGGCTTAAGTCCTTGATAATAATATTTTTTTATTATGCCAAAGCTGTGTGAAAAACATGTTTTTATCCTAAGTCTTGGGAAAGGCATCGTGTGAAAAAAGGGAATGCATCCAGCTCCAGGATGACAAGTGTCGAACTGGGCACATGCAGTTAAAAGATTATGAGTCAATTGTTTTGGGGGTTCATTTACCATTTTCCATCCTCCATGAATTGGGTAGAGTCTCTGCATGTTCCCTCTGTATACCCTCACCCATTTCTAAAAACCAGAACCGTGAAGCCGACCGGTGTATTCTCGTGAATCCTGTGGCCTCTGTATTCGACCTTTGCAAAATTCATGCATGCACCTGCGACCCAAAATCTGTGAACCATTCGGTTTCTTCTGAGGAACTCGACACCTGAGTAATCACCTTAGCTATGCCATGTCTTAGTGTGGTCTATTGTCATCTATGGTGCCATGCCCATCTGTTGTTGCTACTGTCATCCCTGTGTGAATGAGTGTTTAACTGTTGTTTTTGTCCTCACCTGGATGGAGCCGAGTCAAGGAGTGTGTTGAAGAAGTGGGTTTTCAAGACCATTGTGGAAGATGAAGGTTGTCAGGCCTGTGAGCAGCTCTCTCTAGGTGAGAGAGTCTATTGGGAAGTGGTTTTCTCCTAGAGAGAGTCCAACACTAGCTACAGATCTATGAGAATTCATGATCCGGCCTGATGTTGAGACCCAGAGAGGGAAGTGAAGCAGTTGATGGACTGTGCTTGTGAAGGTGTATACTCCCAGGTGGAACAGGCATGTTGGGAATGAGATTCCATGAGTAGTGGGCGTAAGAAGGCTCTCGGAGAGAATCCTTCTAGTTGCTCTATGTAGTTTTCCTATAACCTCGGCCTAGTCTAGGATTCCCTTGCCCTGGGTGGAATTTGGTCCCATCTCGTGGGTGACCCATTGCTAACCATGATGAGAAGTGTGGTCTAAGTCTGGGAGGTTTGTGGAAGGTCTGCACATAGTTGGTGGAGTTACTCCAGTTCCAAAGATAAGTATCATTATGTGTTTAATTTCAATTAAAATGCATGTCTGTGATTCTTGTATGTTTTCATGTATTCCATTGAATGTATGAATTACTATTAATTCAATTAATTATGTATGTTAGCAGTAATTCTGTGTTTACTCTATATTGTTTGGTTAAATATGCATATTAAATATATATGTATGATAATTTTCCACGTAGTAGCATTGCCCAATAGTGAGGTTGATGGCTGGGGACATTACAATATGGTATCAGAGCATGGTTTCAACGTTGAGCCTGGATTGGTCGGAAAAGTGGTCTTTGGACCCAAGGTTTCGAGTGGAAATGGTGTTCGGAGGAACCAATTTCGAACCTTAAAATGTTTCTAAGTGCCAAGGGGTTACTTGGTTGTGTTACGAAGCTCAGGAGGAGTAATAGTAGAATAAAACCACAGTCAACGTGGTATTTGACCATAGAGAGAGAGAGAGAGATCAACACTTGGGATGTTGGAACCATAGGATCTATTCATAAGGAGAGGAAAAAAATTTATAACCGTCAAATATGGAGAAAGTGCAGAAAGGGTAACCTGGAATCACTTCGGACTTCGCGACGTTGGTGAAACTGAATGCAAAGGTAAGAGTAACGTTGAAAACTGAAGCTCCGAAGTCCGAAGGAGATCTACACCGTAGATCATAGGAAAATAGCCCAATCATTAGATTTGTGTTCAGGAAGGAAAAGGGAAGTCACTTCAGAGGATTTCAAGTGTGGAGTGTGACAAACTCCCAAAGTCTCGAAGTCTGAAGTAGATCGCAACCATCTGTTGTGAAGGACACACATCAAGAGATGATGTACTTTGGGTGGAAGTACTTTGGGAGGAGGCAAGTGTTGTGAGCTTGAAACTTCTGAAGCCCGAAGTGTCAAAGTCACTCATAGCCATTGATCGTGAAGGAGAACATGTGTTGGTGGATCGTGAACTCTGAGAGAAAGCGCTCCTGGAAAAAATGAGCGTAGAGGAGTTGAAACTCCCGAAGTCTGAAGATCTGAAGCCCGAAGAGCCGAAGTGGTGAGTCATGATGATGTCACCTGGAGGTGACATGGACACATGGGTTGTGTGTCAAGTGTAAGTGGATTTCGAACCATGGAAGGTTGATATGGCATTAGGAACGTGACAAGTGTCACCCATCTGAATAGGCCACGTATCAGTCACTAGTATTCTACCATGTGGCATCCTATATGAGCAAGGTTAGTGGGGCCCGAGGTTACGTAACATAGTTAAAGGTCGGAGGACCCACAGTGGCGTTGATCACAATACATCAAGATCAATGGACAGGAGACAGTGCTATTAGATTTAATTCACACACACCTAGGATTTATTTTTCCTAAGGTTTTTACTTGTTTATTAGTCATAATTAGTCATTATCTAGTCTCCTATATTTTAGGGGAGAATATCCCACCTGGAGAATATTCTCTTTCAGTTGACACTTCAGTTTGACTAGTTGATTTGAGTTTAGATGTTGCATTGGTTTTGTCACCATGCAANTTAACTGAAGACTAGTTGACTAGTTAACTCAACTAGGTGGCAGTTCACTCCCGTAACTGCCTAAGAGACTAGTAACTGCCTAAGAGACTAGACTAGGTGGCAGTTTACTCTTGTAACTATTGGTGTGTGTCCAGATCAATATAGACCACCACTATGGATCATTAGTTACTAATGTATCCTATATCTATTGTAAAATATTCACTCTTTGAGTGTGGAATACGGTTAATGAGAATTCTTCCATTCTTTCTATCTTGTTTCTTCTTTCTCAATTTCTCCCTGCAAATGTGTGTAGTATTTTATAGCTAGATCTATTATGTGCAGGTTCAACACATTTACAAGTGTGGGGACCCAAGTTGCACAAAAACTAATTCTCCAAGAAGGTCCCACAATCCAAATCACAGTTTCACTAAGGGGTTACATGTCAGCGTTAGAAGAATTACGTGTTGCTCCAAACCACCATTGCATGCCCCCAAAATTGGAAAACATTAAGTGATGTGATGCAATGACATCACCAAAGGTGATTGGGAATGTTCAGAGATTAACAATTTGGATGTGTGGATGCGAGATCCTCTGAAGCTCGAAAGTCCCAAAGACCCGAAGACCCAAAACTCAGACACCTGAGGTACCATAGTAAGTGTCAGTCATTGGATGATGGGTAGACATGGACTATTGATCCACTCTACTTCGCGAGTTTGATAACTTTGAACTCCAAAAGATTGTTTTTTTTATGTTTTGAAAATATTTTGAAGCCAAAGGTTGAAGGCCCAAGTAAGCACTTATTGATCTAGATCCTACTCACAAACCATCGTTGCATGGGTTGGGGACTGAGAGAAAGGGGCTAGTGCCCGAAAAATTCACAGAGAAGAGCCCAGAAAGAAAATGGAGTTTGGAAGTTTTCTTGAATCAGATTTGTTTATGAATGTTGTGGGATTTGTTAAGGAATGATGACCTGACAAATTTTGGTTGTTTGCACATTATGTTTGCAGAAGTTTAACGAGTGCCATAACCAAATAGAGATGCCATTGAGTGAAAAGAAATGGAGGAGGCACATTGTTGGCACAGGGGCAGACCTAGGGTTCAATGCTACAATAGTGCACCAACAAAACACTAACTATCGGCCCTTTCGGCAACACCTGCGAAGCAGATGAAGTCTCACTTGAGGTACATGCAGGGGTGGTTGCAGGACTCAAGTGTCTGCAACCTTAGTTAGGACACAGATCTGTGATTATAATACTTAATACAACTCTTAGCACCATCAATTCCTTAATATGTAATCACTATTCACTTTGCTAATACAACAGAGCTTCGTAGTATTCACATCAATCTATAGTATTCAAGCACTTAGCATATACAAAAGGATCAGAATGAGTATATCAAGAACTAAACATGACTATCTAGATTATATCTAACATTCTCACATATGATAAGAACAAAGCATAAACAGATCTATCTAAACATATCAAAGCACTTAGCATATAATATATGAACACATCAAGACAAAGCACAAAGCACACAACACAATGTTTACGTGGTTCACCCCCACCTTGGGGCTACGTCCACCAACGCTTCTTCTTTATTGTCTTTGATCAATCGGTTACAAGCATAGAGCCATCAAAACCCTTACTCTGCACAGAACAAAAGATCTGTGCAACTCGCTAGACGCTTCTTCCTTGCACTACAACACAAAGCCTTCTACAGTATCTCACAGGGACTTGTACTCAGCTCTGCAAGTCTTACACAAGATGCACAAAGCCTTGATCACACAGATTCAAATCTTGGAAATTATCCTACATCACATAGATGTCAATTTCACTACTTCTCTATATGGCCTAAACATCTCTATATACATACAAAATATGCCTAAACATGGGTAAACCCATGGGCCAACATCCCCTTCCCGTTACATATTCCCAAAAACCCAAAAAGGGGCCCAAAAGGGGGTTGAGATCCCATAATCTTCACTTCATCTTGCGCTCCACCTTCGACAGGCTATTGAAGTCTCAGAATAGGTCAACATGACCAAGAAACTCCCAAAACTTGGTCAAGGGCCAACAAACCCCCAACACTCACCTGTGACTCATCCCGAGTCACTCCAGTTTGATCAATTCTGCCTCAAATGCCTCAAGCTTAGCTCGAGATGCTTCGACTTGCTTCTTTGTTGTGGCCTCTTATTCAGTCAACTCATAGATCACTGCATCATTCACTGGCCCTTATAGGTGTTGTTATGCTGTGACGACCAGATGTTCTAGCTCTGCTCCTTGGCTCTCGACCTCTGTAAACAACAGGCGTGCCTTATCTTTCATTGGTTGAAGTTGTTGGGTGACTTCCATCACTTTGCTTTGAAGAATATGGATCTACTGCTACTTTGTACATTGTTTGTGAGACCTCTTCATTCTGTCTACAGCTGACAGGGCCTTCAGCTACGCCTGTAGTGTATCTGCGTGTTTCTTTGTTTCATGGAACTGCAACTCTAGCGCCTGTAACTCTGGGTTCTTAGTGAGGTTTTCATATGTTTTAGCACTCGAGTTACTCAAATATTTTCACTCCAAGTAAAGAGATTTTAATATGTCAATTGCATCATGGGTAGTTTCCTCCCTTTGGTCTCATACATCTTGAGGGGTCTCGGGCACAGTGTGGAGATGCAAGTCGGCTATGCATTGTTGGAGCTATTGGATTACATCTTCGAGTTGTGCCACCTGCTGTGGAACTTGTTCTTTGGCCTTTAATTTAATGACTATCACAGAGCGAAGTGTTATGTGGACCATATCCTGTACTTTGAGTTGCTCTGTGAGCAAATTTTCTTTTTCTTTATGCAGCTGGGATTTTTCTTTATCGAACCTCTCCTACAGAGTAAGCTTCTCGTGTTTGGCAATACTACACTGCTCTAGAATGTCTTCTTGTGCTTATGCCAAATCCTAGCTAGCTTGCCCTGTCTCCTCCTATGCTCATCAAAGGCAAGCTTCGATTGTATCAATGATCCAGTGGAGTTGAGCTAGCTCTTCTCCTATTTCTGGTGTTCTTGTTGATAGAGGTGTAGTAGAAACTGTGCGGTTAGACCGTAGTGTCTGCTGCACTTCTTCAAGTTCAACCTTGATCTGACTTAACACCTCCTCCTGCTTAGCTTCCTGCTTCTCTGCTATCTCCAGTGAAGCAACATTCAGTGTTGCGATGATGAATTCAAAGTCTTCTGAGGTGAGGGTGGTCTCAAACTTAGGCCTGTTGCTTTCGATTTCTTCCTTGAGGAAGGTTTCAGAGGGGAAACCTTCCTTTTCTTTGAGGGGTCCTCCTCATCTCTAGGCGGTGTAACCTCACCTTTCTTCTATTCCACTTTTGTGCCATCTATCTCTCTTCCATCACCTCCTTTCTCAGGTGAGATAGAAGTAGTATTCACCGAGGTACTTTAGACATCTTGGGCTTCTTCATTTTTCTTGGTCTTGCTTGGTCTAGGTGCATCCGTCACAGTTTTTGGATTGTCAACATCGGACATCTCCATAGGGTTCACTAGAACAAGGAGGTCCATCAACCATTCCTTGGTAATCTCTTCTAAGTCATCCTCCATCAACTTGTAGTGTGACTGCAATTGTTGTTTATGCTCATTAGCGCACGTTGTGATATAGATGAAATGGAAGTCCGCGCTGAATTTCATCAATGGCCTAAACCTGTGGAGTGTGTTCAAGGTTATATGAGGCTTGGATTGGATAGTGGTCTTTATCTAGGTGTAATAAGTGTGGAAGAAAGCATTTGATTGACACTAATTTTTCATGTCGCTGGAGTACCACAACGTACTGAAATTCGCGGCCAGTGGTTCAAAGGGATCGATGTCCGGGAAGGTCGCACCTTCCGACATATCCCAGGCGATGAACGTGATTAATATGAGAAGCCAACTGAAGTGGAACTCATATCCTTGGTCTTACACTTCCCTGCAGTCCAGTTCTAAATGGTTCACCAAGTACTTCACCCAATTCATGTGTAGGGCCTCCACGCACTTCCCTGCGAGGTCGACTACAAACCCAGTTACTTGGGTGGGCCTGTTCTTGCGAACTAATTTCCCCGTGATCAATTGATAGGCTAGTCACACTGCACTGCTCTGGATAGAAGCTACTTTGTAGCCTCGCGTGCCATTCTCTACATCTCCATAAGTATCCTTTATCCTTTGCGCGAGAACATGATCCACGGTCTTTCCGGGGTAGAAATCCTATGGGTCAGGGCCTTGCATGCTTAGCCCTATGATCCGATTGATCAATGTTGGATCCATTGTAATGTGGTAGTTCAACCACAAATAACCTCCATAATAGAAATATAGCAATAATTTGATGCATGAGTTCACCTCCTGGTGTCGCCCGAAGTGTGGAATCTTCATAAAATTCAGTAGGGTGGATTGCGCGAGGTTCTGGGTCCATGAATGAGGGGTAATCTTGGAGTTCTTTCCTTTGGTTCTCGTCAGATACTTATGTGGGGAAAGCATGCTGTAAGCCTTCCTATCTCCGAGGTTGAAGTCGCTAAACTTCAATGCTGCGAGCTTATGCTGGTTAGCACAAACTGCGTGCACCTCTTTCAGAAGGTATGCAGTGACTAATGGGTATTCAAAGTCTCTGGGCATACTATCTCGGTTGATTGCACCGCTCATAGGTGGTAGATAGGTGGGTAAAATGCTCAGAATCAGCTTGGCATTTACGATATCATCTTTGTGCTTCGTTTTTTTCTCATCAGCTGGTCAGGATGGTCCGAATTGAGTAGTGGATGGAGAGGCCTGCAGTCCTCTCGTCGAAGATGCTTGTACACCTGTAGACATTCCTCTTTCAGACATGACTCTTTCAATAATCAAGTCGAGGAGAACTTCTGTCACTGATTCTTCAACTGCAGTGAGCTCGTCAGACATACGTGCTTGGGATTAAAATTATTGGGGACATGATGGACTTAGACACTACACTAGAATACTAGCAAGGGCGTAATGATCACTGTATGCAATTCTTTCAGTCTTGGGGCTTC
>JASDQU011404501.1:28632-42858 GCA_032191745.1 Picea mariana
TCTGCAAATTTTCTCTTTGCAAAGTTCCCTCTGGAACCTTTTACAACTTAGATCTCTTCTTACTTTGTTTCCTCACCTTCTTTCCAGTGAGCTTCATCTTGGTAGTTCTTTTTCCATTCTGATTCTTGTCTTCTCTTAACATAGTTACTACATGATGTTGAGATTCTTTCCTAGGACTCGGGGTTAATACCTTTTCTTTGTCTAGGATAGGTACTTCAGTCTTCTGGGAGTCTTCTGATGTTCCTACATTTTTGACATCAAGGTCGCTAGTGTCAAATAGATTGGATTTGTTCTCTTGTTCTCCAATTCATTGTGCGATCCTTTTAGTCATGAAATCTTTTAAGTCTTGCTTCTTTTGCTCCAAGGATTCTTCTTCTTCCCTTCATTTGGATTGAGCTCTATCAATCCAAGGTTTTCCTATTAACATGGTAAACAGGGCATTGTCTTCAATAAACTTAATAATCTCAAAATCTTCCTCTGTTGAAGTTCCATTGACTGTCATAGGTATCTGAGCAAGCCTCCCGCATAAGTTTACCAGCTTTCCTCTGAATAACCCTATTCCTCCTAGTGAAGGGATCATAGCAGGCCTTCCTATAACTTCCCAAGTTCTTTTTGTCATGATATTCACTTGTGTGTCCTCATCTAAAACAAAGTCAATGTCGAAGTCCCCTATTCTTGCTTCAAGGCACTCCTTATCTTTAAAAATATCTAATAGTGTAACATTTCGATGGTCATCCAAGATGTCTTTCATCTATAGTAATACCTTCTCTGATTCTTTCTGGGGTTCTTCTCTAGCCTTAGTTTATGTATCTGGCTTAGGGTTTTCTTATCTTATGTTCATACTTTCAAGCTTATCAACCATTCTAGGGAAATCCAACACTTCATGGTCCAGAGCCCTACAACAAATACAACTAGGTATTCTTCCAGGGAATTCCTTAGCCATATGTCCTAGTCTTCTGCAACTATAACAAAGGGCTAATCCTCTCTTTCTTTTAAATGATCCCCAATCTCTTCTATTCTGTGTGCTAGGATCATATGAACTAACCTGCAACAAACTCTTTCTAGGATCCTGCATCCATTTGTTAGTCCAAACATCTTTCCTATGCATAGGTATAACATATCTTTCATTATTCTTATCAGATCTATTCATATCAAACCTTCTTTCATCTATTAGTGCCCTAGTTTTCAGGCTAGGACAAATCCTATCAATCATACCTAGATCCATTCTCTAGAAACAAAAATTTCTACTTATCTTACTTCTACAGAGAATAGAGCTTCCAGATCTAAAACTTTCTAACTATTCTTACCTTTATAAGAGCACAGATCTTGCAGATCTTACCTCTTTTATTCTTACCTTCCTTAGAGCACAAAGCTTTCAGATATTGCTTCTTTCCTTCGGATCTGACCTCCTTTCTTCAGATCGGTCCACTTTATTTCAGATCTAATATTCTTTCTTTAGTACAGAGCTTTATAAGTCAAGTATAATACTGCGTGCTAGGGCACAGATCTACGCACAGATCTTTCATAGTTTCAAGATGGATCTTTTCACAAAGCTTCTTCTTTCTTGGTTCCCAGCAATAATAGTTTTAGTTCTCAGCAACATAACCATTTGTCGGCAAAGGGGCACACCCAAGGTTCAATGCTACAACAATGCACCAACAAAACCCTAACTACTGACCCTTTCAGCAACACCTGCGAAGCAGATGAAGTCTCACCCGAGGTAGAGGCATGGGTGGTTGTAGGATTCAAGTGTCTGCAACCTTAGATGGGACATAGATCTATGATTATAATACTTAATACATCTCTTAGCACCGTCAATTCCTTAATATGTAATCACTATTCACTTCACTGATACGACAGAGCTTCGTAGTATTCACATAAATCTATAGTATTCAAGCACTTAGCATATACAAAAGGATCAGAATGAGCATATCAAGCACTAAACATGACTATCTAGATCAGATCTAACATTCTCACATATGATAATCACAAAGCATAAATAGATCTATCTAAACATATCAGAGCACTTAGCATATAACATATGAACACATCAAGACAAAGCACAAAGCACACAACACAATGTTTACGTGGTTCACCCCCACCCTGGGGCTACGTCCACCAACTTTTATTCTTTATTGTCTTCGATCAATCAGTTACAAGCATAGAGCCATCAAAACCCTTTCTCTACATAGGACAAAAGATCTACGCAGCTCACTATACCCTTCTTCCTTGCGCTACAACACAAAGCTTTCTACAGTCTCTCACAGGGACTTTCACTCAGCTCTACAAGTCTTACACATGATGCAGAAAGCCTTGATCACACAAATTCAACTCTTGGCCCTTAGCCTACATCACATAGATGTTGATTTCACTACTTCTCTATATGGACTAGACATCTATATATACATACAAAATAGGCCTAAACATGGGTAAACCCATGGGCCGACATCCCCTTCTCGTTACATATTCCCAAAAACCCAAAAAGGGGCCCAAAACGAGGCCGGGATCCTGTGATCTCTACTTCATCTTGCGCTCCACCTTCAATAGGCTGTCGAAGCTCAAAATAGGTCAACATGACCAAGAAAATCCCAAAACTTGGTCAAGGGCCAACACACATAATTCTTCTAGTTCATAGGATGAAGCTAAAGGGATCGATGTTCATTTGGGAGTTGAAGGGTCAAACTCCAATGGGCATGGAGAAGAGATAGATAAGGAAGGAAATATGATGAAAATCATTGAAATATTGCAGAAAGATGCCCAAACTCACCGAGAAGATAGCAGAAATCTCATGAAAGCTAAGGAACAATAGGAAGAATTCAACTTAAAGTTGATGAAGAGTCTGGAGAGAATAGAAAAGAAGTTCAACAAGGAGAGAGACTCGAGAAAAACATGGAATCACCAGACTTCTGAGGGAAGAATATCAAGGAGTGGTTGTAGACACCATCATCACTCACAAGGTCACTCCAAGAGGAGGTCACACAGTAGTTCAAGCCCATCTCCTACCAGAAAGCATGGGAGATATGGAGTGGATGAACTGAAAGGAGAAATGAACAAGATTAATCCTCCTATGTTTGGTGGAGAACATAAGAAGGAGGAAGATGTTGAAACATGCTTGCTTGGCATGAGGAAATATTTCCAACTACAAAATTATTCCTCTCATGCAAAAGGAAGAATTGTGACGTATCAACTAAAAGGAAAAGCATCCATGTGTTGGGATCATCTTGTGCAGGTGAAACACATTAGAGAGAAATATGTCACTTGGAAATAATTCAAGAGGTATTTCGAG
Organism: Picea mariana; assembly: GCA_032191745.1. Classification (NCBI taxonomy): domain Eukaryota; kingdom Viridiplantae; phylum Streptophyta; class Pinopsida; order Pinales; family Pinaceae; genus Picea; species Picea mariana. Next base: position 31,919 of record JASDQU011404501.1, read on the forward strand.
AAGAAATACTTGACTAAAATATATTATGACAGAAAGATGAAAGAGTTCTTTGAACTCAAACTGCGCAGCATGACCATTGATGAATACGAACGAAGATTTTTGGAATTGCTTAAGTATGTTTGGTTCATCAAAGATGAGACTGTCAAGATTCAAAGGTATCTGATTGGACTGCCACCTTCCATCGGTGATAAGATCTAGTATGATGACCCTAAGACTATGGAAGAAACTATAAGAAGAGTGAAATTCTTATATGAGAAACAACGAGAAATGATTACTTTTCGGAAGGCTTGGGATGACCAGAAGAAGTTTAAGAAAGAGCAGAAGCAGAAGGGAAACAAACCTCCCTTTTTCAGAAATAGTCCTCAAGGAAAACCATCATTTAGAGAGACGAGAATGGCTAACGTAGGGCAACAAATTCCAAGGAAGACACCCATTCAGTGTTGGGGCTGTCAGGGGAACCACAAGTACAAATATTGTCCCCAAAAAAAGGACAAAGTGAGATCTGTTCAACAAGCTGAAACAGTGGAAGACATGTGTAGTGGAATACCAAGAATCTAATCATCCCTGGACAACAAGCAAGAAGAATATCAATTGCACATGATTTAAGTGGAAGGTATGATTAACAACCAACCATTTACTATTTTAATTGATTCAGGGGCTAGTCATAGTTATATAGATCCTAGACTGGTGGAAAGTTTTCAATTGTCGAGAAAAAAACATGGAAAATATTGGTTAGTGCAGCTGGCTACAGGAACCAAGAGAAAGGTTACGGAATTGGTTAATTCATGTCCTGTGGACATGAATGGACTAAGCTCAAAGGTTGAATTGAACATTATGACCTTAGGTTCTTATGACTGTCTAGTTGGGATGGACTGGTTGGACCAACACCATGCCATCCTGGAATGTCGTAACAAGGCATTCACTTGCCTGGATGAGGAATGAATTTGGAAAATAGTCCAAAGAATTCCCAAAGTTGTTTCTATTAGAGCAATCTCAACGATGCAGTTGAAGAAGTGATATAGGAAAGGTTGTCAATTATTTGTAGCCCATGTGGAGGAAGAATCTAAGCATCAAGTGTCAAATATTGGAGATCATGCGGTACTAAAGGAGTTTGAATATGTATTTTAGGAGGTACCCGGACTACCCTCGAAGAGATATATTGACTTCTTTGTAAACTTTATGCCTAGAGAAGATCCAGTGTTGAAATCTCCTTACAGAATGAGTATGCCAAAGATGAAAGAACTGCAATTACAGCTTGAAGATCTTATGAAGAAGGGGTATATTCACCCAAGTGTGTCACCTTGGGGAGCCCCAGTCCTATTCATGAATAAAAGGATGGGACGTTGAGATTGTGCATCAATTTCAAATAGTTAAACAAAGTGACTGTTAAGAGCAAGTATCCCCGGCCTCGGATTGATGATCTCTTTGACCAGTTAAAGGATGATAAGATATTTTTGAAAATAGATCTTAGATCAGGATATCATCAAGTAAGAATTAAGGATGAAGACATATGCAAGACTTCCTTTAGAACAAGGTATGGTAATTATGAATTCACAGTGGTTCCATTTGGGTTGTCAAATGCACCCACTGTTTTTATGTACCTGATGAATGGTGTATTCAGATCCTATCTAGACAAGTTTGTCATAGTATTTTTAGATGACATCCTAGTGTATTCCAAGTAGGAGGAAGAGCATCAACAACATCTGAGGATGTTGCTACAGGCACTAAGAGAGCACCAGCTATATGCCAGGTTGAGAAAATGCTTGTTTTATAAAAAACAAATCCATTACTTGGGGCATATCATTTCAAAGGATGGGATAGTTGTATATCCTGAGAATATAGAAGCCATGAGAGAATGGTCAACACCTAAAAATGTGACAGAATTCAGATCCTTTATGGGTCTAGCTGGCTATTACAAAAGGTTCATTGCAAGGTTCTCGAGAATAGCTCACCCTGTCACTTCCCTTGCAAAGGAAGGAGAAGAAGTTTCAATGGATAGAAGAATGTGAGAAAATCTTTCAGCGATTGAAGTAGTTGTTAACCAGTGATCCAATCCCGAGGATTGCAGATCCGAGTGAAGAATTTGTAGTGTGTACAGATGCATGCAAAGAAGGAATGGGAGGAGTCCTCAGTCAGGATGGGTTCATAATTTGTTATGAATCCAGAAAGTTGAAAGAGCATGCAAGGAACTTTGCAACTCATGATTTGGATTTGGCGGCCATCGTTCACACTCTGAAGAAATGGAGACATTACCTCACAGGAAGGAATTTTGAACTGAGGACAGACCATAACGGTCCGAAGTGTTTGTTTGATCAGCCAACCTTAAATGCTATGCAGCATAGATGGTTGGAATTCCTTTCTGAGTACGACTTTGATATCAAACATATCAATGGAAAAGAGAACAAAGTGGTTGATGCACTCAACAGGAGAGTGCATGAATTACATGATACAACCATTAGCATGTACCAAACTGATATTAAAGGAAGAATTTTGGAGGCTTCAAATACAAATTTGCAGTATCAGGACTTGGTAGAAAAGATACAACAAGGTAAGATGCCACAGAAAGTGGAGAATTATAAATTGGAAACTGACGGAACACTTCTTTACAAGAACATAATTTATGTACCTAACGTCCAGGAATTGAAACTTATGATTTTGAAAGAAATGCATAATGTGCCTTATGTTGGGCACCTTAGATATCAAAAAATAGTGGTAGCATTCAAAGGCCATTACTTTTGGCCAAGTATGAAGAAAGAGATTGTAGAATATATCGCCGGATGTATAGAGTGTCAAAAGGTTAAAGCTGAGCACAGACACCCAACAGGGTTTCTACAACCTTTACCCATTCCTGAGTGGATATGGGAAGTGGTGACAATGGATTTCATCACGGGATTGCCCAGAACTGGAAAGTAGCATGATTCAATCATGGTGGTGGTGGAAAATCTTACGAAAGCTGTCAATTTTATTCCACTAAAGACTACTCACAAGGAATCTAACATTGTTGATATTTTTATGAGGGAAATAACATGATTGCACAATATTCCCAAGACAATTGTGTTTAACAGGTACCTGAAATTTACCTCAAAATTATGGAAAGGGTTATTCAAGGGGTTCAGAACAAATCTAAAATTCAGCACTGCTTATCATCCTGATTCTAATGGACAAACAGAGAGGGTGAACAAAGTAATAGAAGATATGCTACGGATGTATGTGATGGATAAACCATCTAAATGGGAAGACTACTCACACTTGGTAGAATTCACTTACAACAATGGGTATCAAGCATCATTGAAGATGAGCCCATTTGAAGCACTTTATGGTAGAAAGTGAAATACTCCAATAAGTTGGAATAATCCAGCTGATAGAGAAGTAGTTGGGTCAGTCTTGCTCAAGGAAATGGAAGAGAAAATGTTAAAAATTAAGCAAAATTTAAAGGCTTCCCAAGAAAGGAAGAAAAGTTATGCTGATAAAAATAGAACCCACAAAGATTTTAAAGTGGGTGATCATGTTTTCCTGAAAGTGAAAACCAATAGAAGTTCCTTGAGGCTGGGAAACCATTCAAAGTTGGCAACCAGATTTTGTGGGCTATTTGAAATCCTAGAAAGGATTGGGCCAGTTGCATATATGATTTCATTACCTGCATCCATGACTGTACATAATGTGTTTCATATTTCAATTCTTATGATATATATACCTGATGCTAATCATGTAATTGATTGGAATGTGACTCGGGTGGAGCAAGAAGGTGTCATGCAAGTGCATCCTGTACTCATATTGGACCGGAAAAGAAACAAACTCCATAATCAATCCATAGGGCTTGTAAAGATCCACTGGACTTGGTACGGTCCTGAGGATGGGACATGGGAGCATGAAGATGTTATGTGGGCAAAATGCCCGCATCTTTTTGAAGATTTTGAAAATCTTGTTGATGCTATGTAAATAGTTGCACTGAAGACAATGCAAAAATAAGGGGAGGGGATTGTAACACCCCAAGGATGTGCCCCAATTATATTATGAATTGTAATCATGTTTTGTAGGCTGGTGAGCCAAGTGTTGATAAGTTGGTGGGAATATGTGTTTATTAGGCCAGAGAGCCTAAGTGTTAAAGGCCAGTAGCCTGTTTTTGGATATGTAATTATGTAGAACATTAATAAAGATTAAACATCACTACGTGTAGACCAACCACGAAGAGAGAGTGATGGGGGACTAAGCTTCCACAGGGTGGGTAAGGGAAAAGGCGATGAAAGGTTGGGAAAAGGGGATAAGCTTAGGGGCTTAATTCCTTAAGAATAGTAATTTATTATTATTCCAAAGCTGTGTGACAAACATGTTTTTATCCTAAGTCTTGGGAAAGGCATCGTGTGCAAAAAGGGAATGCATGCAGCTCCAAGAAGACAAGTGTCGACCTAGATGCATGTAGTTAAAAGCTGAAGCATCAGCTTTGTTGGGGGTTCACTAACCATTTTCCATCCTCTGTGAATTAGGTAGAGTCTCTGTGAGTGCCCTCTATATACCCTCACGCATTTTTGAAAACCAGAACCGTGAAGCTGACTAGTGTATTCCCATGAATCCCATGGCCTCTATATTTGACCTTTGCAATATTCACGCACACACCTAAGAAATGAAATCTGTGAATTGTTCGATGTCTTCTGAGGAACCTGACATCTAATTAATTGCCTTAGTTGTTTCGTGTCTTAGCGTGGGTTATTTCCGCGTGAGGTGCCATGGCCATCTATTGTTTCTAATTTCATCCATGTGTGAATGAGTGTTGAACCGTTGTTGTTGTCCTCACCTGGCTAGAGCTGAGTTGAGGAGTGTGTTGAAGAAGCAGGTTGTCAGAACCATGGTAGAAGAGACAGGTTTTCAGGCCTGTCAGCATCTCTCTCCAGGTGAGAGAGTCTTCTAAGGAAGTGGTTTTCTCCCAGAGAGAGTCCAACACCATCTACAAAGCTCTAAGAATTCCTGATCCTGCCTGTTGTCGAGACCCAAAGAGGGAGGTGAAGTAATCAATGGGCTGTGCTTGTGAAGGTGTATAATCCCAGTTGGATCAGGCATGTGGGAAATGAGAGTCCATGAGTAGTGGGCATAAAAAGGCTCCTAGAGAGAATCCTCCTAGTTGCTCTATGCAGTTTTTTTGTAACCTCAACCTAGTCTAGGATTCCCTTGCTCTGGATGGAGCTTGGTCCCAGCCTGGGGGTGACCCACTGTTGAGCGTGATGAGAAACATGGTATAAGGTTTGTAGGTTCATGGAACTTTTGCATGTAGTTGGTGGAGTTACTACAGTTCCAAAGATAAGTATCATTATGTGTTTAATTTCAAGTAAAATGCATGTCTCTGATGCTTGTATGTTTTCATGTATTCCATTGAATGTACGAATTACTGTTAATTCCATTAATTTTGTATGTTAGAATTAATTATGTGTTTACTCTGTATTGTTTGGTTAAATATGCATATTAAATATATGTGTATGAGAATGTTCCACGTAGTGGTGTTTCTCGATAGTGGGGTTGATGGTCGGGGACACTACAAAACCTTAAGCATGCCCTTTGGCATAGCCGCCATCGTAACCTATTGTGCAAACATCAGCAACATGAGCAAACCCAGACCTAAGTGAAACAATACATAATGACACAAGTGTTTCAAACCCACTAAACCCCATAACAAAGAACGATTGGGTATGGTGATAAGAAAGCATGGAGACAACCAACCCATATGGACCGAATTAAAACCCTCCAACCAAGACCAACAAGGATGACAGAGAGCCTTCATGGATTCTAACACCCAAAATGATCCATAAAACCGTGACTTCAAACATTACTACAATGAAAACCACACCAACCATCTATTCCATAATGTCACAAATTTACATAGTTGCCAGTCTCAAGGAAATCATAGACCCATACATCCTGAGCCAATATCTATTTCATAACCAGAGAAGATTCATGGATGGCGAAAAGACATACCTGTAACCAAGAGCACCTTAAAAACACAAGCTTGGCTGAGCAATTCTTCCTCTGCTTGAAATTCAGAGCCTCACCACAACAAAGCATAGTTGAACAATTGCCAAGCTAGGGTGACAGACAATGGAAGGCATATGAGTGACGTGCAGTAAATGCACGTTGCCTCTACCCCCACTCATTCAATTCCTTAGTACACACCATCCAACCTTCCATTAATCCTCTTAATAAGTCTATGCATCGGACTTAACACCCATCACTTGTCAAATGCACCACCCATATCACATTTAACCATTGCCAACTATACCACAACACATATCAACCATGTTTCATATAACTCAATAAATCACATAGATATTAACTTGTTAGCTAGGACTAACAACGATTTTTTAATTTCAATGTATGTAGAGTAGCATAGTTTAATCTCTTCCTTTTGAATTTTGTTTATACTTCTTTCATTTCTTTTCAAATGCTTCTTATACGTTGTTACTAACATGTCTCTTGTGCAGGTGTCACAAAAATGAATCCATGAACATATAACAAGGATATCAATGGATAACATAGGCCATCGTAACATGAAATGAGAGCTTATAGAAATCGAAACAACACACAACATGCCTTATCCATCATTCATTTGTCTCAATCAGAACCAACACATAATATTCCTTATTCGCTGCCAATAAAATCAAGATTTCATAAATCATGTAAAACCCTATGAGTGATGTCAAATAGCAACATAAACATGAAATAAGAACCATATCTGATCTCCCAATTTACAAGGGGGTCCCACCTACTAGTATTATATATCTTGCTAGATTATAATAATAGGGTTTAGCAATACTTTGCGGGAAAAAACCTCGCTGTGATTTTAATCGTCAACAAGTTTCTTAGCCAGTGGAACTGTAATGAATGCAATGTTAAGGATTTTGTTGACATCCTTACCTGTCAAAATAGCTTGCTCTAGAAGTTGTGGGAACACCGACAATGTCCTCTTCTTGTGCTCTAATGTCTACATCTCCTCCTCTTCTTCGGAGTTCATTTGTGCGAGGGATTCTTTCTTCTGCGCCTCTAGTCCTAAGCTCGGTTCTACCCCTACTTCTTTACCTTTCTTCTTCAGCAGCTCGACGGGAAAAACATAGTGCATCCCCGACTTGCGTTGGTTGCATTTGACTCTAGGCCATGACATCACCTCCTTTTTTAAGGCCTCTTCATCCAAATAGAACGACAACTTCCGTAAGTGGAAGTCCTCCCTGTTAGCATACCTCGGACACAAAAATGTATGGTGTCAGTTCATGCTAAAGGTTATGTTCCTCATGTTGTAGTTATAAAACTCCTATGGAATGTGAAACCTATGTGTTGCGTTAATAAGAATGTTGTACCACTTCGAGAATGTTGTGTTGTTGAAGGCGGTGTTCTCCAAGTCTACACTTGAATGCCAGGGATCAAACATTTTTTCTAGGCACCCCTTATCTGCTAGCGCCAACGGTATTCCAATGGGTGGCATCCACTTGAGCATTGCAAACCTAAGCAACAAGTATCCATAGGTGAAGGTACCACCTTTCTCCTAGGCTTTCTCACAAGCCCCAAGTAGTTCCTCCAACAGGTAGCTACACCAGTGGAAGACGATGCCATTGGCGCAAAACTTCGCCACTAGTAAAGCATCCAATGTGAATTCTCCCTTGTAGTATGACTTCATGAATTTGATAGATATGATGTACCATCCAGTCTTGACCATCTTGGATAGTATGGGGTCGATCTTGGCTATGTGCCCCTCCCTCTACATGTGGAACATTTCATATAGGTTGGTCTCCCCTTTCTTCTTGTCATACTTGTTGGGACCCTGGAATCCTTTGGACACATCCTCTCCCTTGAGGGACAATCCAGTAAGCTGATGGATGTCTTCTGTGTGGATTGGATATCTCCTATCCAACCACAGACTTCTGTCATGCACCCTATTGATCATGAACTTGGTGCATCTCACAACTTCGCCAGTGGTGCCAAACACTGGTAAGTCCCTAAGGTTCATGATGGTTGAGTTGAACAAGTTCATAAATTCGGTCTTTGGCACAAACGGCATGCCTCCCAACTCATCTGGGGCGATACTCCAGAAAACTTACATGTTCATCTGGGGGAAAAAGACTTGGTTTGTTAAGTTGAGATCAAGGATCTTGACTTGCTCCACCTTCCCCTTGAGATCACCCACGACCTCAACCCAGGGGTCACATGGCTCACCTGGTACTGCATATTTGGAAACGATGCTTCAGCTTCATGTATCTCTCGACAATGTGAATCTGAACAAACAACCAATTCCGCAGGTGAAACAAGGATTGAGGATCACAACTATGGGTCAAGGGATTACATAGGCTTTCTCACTCTGCAAAATTCGTAAATATCTAAGTTCTTTCTAGGAAACAATGCATCCTACCATGAGTTCTCAAAGCCTTATACTCGGGATTAGCTAGAAAGTTCAGTAATAACTTTTGTTTATCATTACCCTGTAGACATAATTTGGATCTGAATTATCTAATGGGACTAGTTGATGGGTTAAATCCTATTAGGCGATTTTGGCATTTACTTGTGCAAGCCAGACAGGGATGTGGCTAGTTTCAGACCTTACCGTTTGACAGATGATAATCTTGGCACGAATACCGATGGCATCTTCACGTATCACAGATTTATGGATTAACAAAATTTAGATGTGGTACCGTAATAGAAATAAAGGTTGTTACTAGATTGGGTTCATGTGGCGCATTGACCCAGATTGCATTAGGATTCGCTCTCTCTTCGACCACAAAGGGGTCCCCATCATATTAATGATTATTATTAATATGTTCTTGATGCTTTTGATCCTATGTTGTTGAGTAAGAAGTTCTACATCAAACAACACTTAGAAAGAAAAAGAAATGAACTACAAGTCAAGGAACAACACTGAACTTACAGAAATTGCAGAAAAACTCAAATCTAACTACTATGCATGCTCCTTCGAACTAGAGAAACGGTCCTTTAGCTCAGTTTTGAGACATATAGGGTTTTAGGTGAGCACCATTCACCCATCCTAGCCGCAACATACCATCCAGTTGCGCAAGTCTGACTGCTCCAAAAAGTTGGATCTCCGCGACTATAAATGGTCCCAACCAATGCATGTGCAACTTGCCTAGATGCTTCTGGTACTGAATGTCATAGAGTAGGACCTTGTATCCTTGTGAAAATACTTTAGTATTAATGTGTCTGTTGCCAATCTTTCTTCCTTGTTTTCTCAACTGACTGATGGAAGTCTGCTAAAAAACCAGTTTCTTCAATTTCTTGTAACTCCATGAGTCTTTGCGCAACTGATTCTTCCTTTGACATGTGTGTTATCTGTGCAATGTACAAACTTGGAGTAATAAATTATGTAGGCACCACATCCTCTTTCCCATAAACTAGCTAAAATGGAGTGTACTTATGGAGTTTCTTTGTGGTTGTCCTGTAAGACAATAGTACTGTTGGAACTCTGTCATCCCAATCTTCCTTGTTTGTGCAACAAACCTTCATTAACCCTCTCTCCATAATATTGTTAAACGCCTCAACTATGCCATTGGCTTTCAGGTTATAGGGGATAATTTTATGATGTTGGATCAAGAACTCTATTGTAAGCTTTGCTATGGTACTACTGATAAAATGGGCTCCCTAATCACTGGTCAGACTACTAGGACATCCAAATCGAGTGATAATATTTCCAAAAAATGAACCTAGCAGTAGTATCGGTTGAAAATTCCTAAAAAATTGTTACCTCAACCCAACCTATAAGGTAATCAGTTGTGGTAATAATGTACCTATCCTTTGAATGCTTAGTTATGGGGTTGATCATCCCAATGAAGTCAATCGCCCACTTCTCAAATGCTTGTAAAGCTAGAACTAGTTGAAGTGGTAATTCATCTCGTTGTGATAGCTTACCCACACTTTGACAAACATCACATGATCTAGAATATGCCTTTGCATCCTTGAAGAGTGTGTCCCACCATAGTCTAGCTTGAAGGACTTTCTACGTAGTGGCCTTTCCTCCCACATGACCTACTGCAACTCCACTGTGGCACTCCCACAGTATATCATGTTAGTGCTCTGTAAACTTCATTCGAATGAGAAAACGAATGACAGAGGTAACATAAAAACCAACTTTGAGCCTCGAAACTAGCCTTTCGAACTTGGAGAGGGCTCTCTCTGGAGGCTTCATATCTGTACATGATATAACTTTAAATTCTAGGCTAGATTTAACACCTTTAAACAATGTTTTCTGGTTCTATTGGCGAAAGAAAGCAAGGCCTTGGGCTATGGAGTTGATTTAAGAAAATGATAGAAACAAATGACTCAGTGACTGAACTCGAGAGGATAAAGGCTAAATGGGCAATAGTATCTAGTTAAAAATCATTCTATGTGGCAAGAGAAAAACACATGAAGCAACTCGGAGCATCGCTGGAGATGAATTCAGAGTTAACTTAGAAGAAATATGGTTTGTCTAAATGTCGTAAATCTAGAGCACTGCGCGGTGAATTCTAGATTTGAAATCACGTTATGATTCAAACAGAGACTACAAATATGAATATAAATATCACAAGAAAGCACATATGAAAATAAATAATACAATACATCATACTTCCACCATTAGAATCTTTTCATCAAAGCTTTAGGAATTTTTCATTAAGTTTCGATCGGATAAAAAAACTACAATCAATAGTCACTTTCTACACAGTTTTGCCAACCAACCTGGCTTACATTGAAAATATGGAATATATAGACAAGGGTGTGACACTTGGGCTAACATGCACTCTAACTACTATCCATAGAAACTAGGTTTCGACTACCCTCTGTCAGATGGCTCTTTGAATGTTCTTTTGCTAAAAATAGAACTGACTGCACTCGGCCACATCATAGTCGCTTGTCATTTCCGCGTTGTTTCAGACATCGAAAAGATATTGTCGGTGGACCATGATGTGTCGATGCTTTCC
>JASDQU011404501.1:43070-53790 GCA_032191745.1 Picea mariana
AGACCAGTTTCTCCTTTTCAGGTTCATCACTTGCCTTTGCAGAACCACGTCCCCTTTCATCTTCTTCTATGCGCTGGGCAGAGCTGCGCGAACTTTCTCCATGGTTGGTTCACATTCCCTGAAGTGTTTCGCATTCCTTTCTTTTGATACCCTCTATGTTTTGCACAGTTGTATGATCGTATCCTACACTTAACTAAGTTGTCTCTTTATCTAAGTCACATTTCCCTCGTGACCTTGTGATGCTGGTACTTCGAGGGTCTATGCTGCTAGTTGTTGTATCACCTCTTTATTTTCCTGGTATAGCTCAGCGACAGCGAGATGCGCTTGTTTCAGCTGTTGTGAAGGCTCACAAACATCTGTGATTTCAGTGTATGTCCTTCTCCTTCCTCCCCATATTTCTCAACTTATGCCTTCGACGGCCTCCAACCAAATAATGCGCATGAGTAACTCTTCAGCGGCTAAATTTGCATGCGGCTCGCTCAGGACTTGGGTCTCCAAAGCCTCCTTGTTTTTTCTTGGCCTACCCCTTCTTCAAAGTATTTTTTGTTGGGGGGACATGGATTTCAACTTCCTTCCTTCCTCCGTAGCCCTTCCTACTTCAGCCTCCGCGCGGTGCGATTTTTGTAGGTAGGGGGAAATCTCCCTGTGGATCCTTGGGGATTCTTGTTGCAAGTAGAAATGAATCTCAGTTATTTCTTGGTCTCCTTAAACTCTCCACCAACCATAATTTAATCAGTGAGACATGTGATATTTTCCTCTTTGGCTGATTTGTTTCATCTTGGGCATTGTGCGCCATTTCTCATAGGCTTTGGTGTAATAAAAAGGGTATATTTATCGGTCTCCTCCCTATGAAGTGCATCAACAATCTAATGTGGTGCAGGTGTATTCTATCAAACCTTCCTTCATAGGTGAAATATTTCTTAATCACCTCCATGAGTTTCTAAAAGGGCCCCTGCAAATATCTACTTGGAACGTCCGCTTTGACTTTCCCACCTAAGCAATCTTTCTTGATGAAGTCTTTGTAACACTGTGCATCCAAAGGCATTCTTTTAAACCACCTTTCTCCATGTGAAGGGATCTCTGTCATGGCTGACAGATTTTCCTTTGTCACTTGGAAAGAAACACCTGCAATTACCATGCAGGACCCGTCGAACCTGAGTGCGAACTGCTCCACTAGTTTTGTGTTGAAGCCTTGGATTTTTCTGTACAAGGTCATGCATCCGACCTGCTCAAAAGACGGCCTAACCTCCAGATCTTTGTTGACCAATGTCAATATTTGAGGCTCGGGCCCAACATTCCTACCACTTCACACACCTTTCTTGATGCTCTAGGATGTCGTCATGGCGCAATGCGTATTGGTTCTGTGCACGGTGGATTTTGTGTGAACCAAAGGTGGTAATCTCAATTGAACTGGGCTTGTGAGAAGAATTACAAGTGATTCGTAAACTTAATTGATGAATAGAATGCATATAGAGTGCTCAGAATTTATAATCGATGGGTTGAGAGATGGAAATGTGTCAGGGGACACTGAATTCATGGCGACTGGAGGTTTCAGAGTGAGATTGAATATTTTTGCAATACATCTACGCAACGGGTACACTTTGGAGTGTGCAAAGTATAGATGATAAGAGTTGCAGGGAATATGTGATACGAGCGATGTGATTTTTCACTCTCTCTAGCTTCATAATGAGCTGATGATGGTCACTTCATCCTCCAAAGTGACTTCTATTAAACAACTTGCCTCGACTTTAGGCATGTAATACCTTTTCTTCTAGCAAGACCTGACTCTTTGGGAAAATACCTTTACCCATTACACATGTTTTTGTTCTAACATTCCTTCCCGACTCCAACAGCCAACTGGACACTTTCTGACTTTGACCCATTTGCTTTTCGATACTTGACCTCACATGCTTTGACACACATAATCTGACTCGACTAAGACCGACTCTAACTGAAAAAATGACAGTGCTAACAGCTGGATCCAATGGGGATTGCTATCCTCCCAGTAAGGTGGAAAAGAACAACAGACCAGGTGCCTGACCATTGGCCCTTATTCGACTTCCAGACTCTGAAACAATAGAAAACAAAAAAGCACAACCTAAACCTTCTTGACATGGTTTCGACCAGACTCAGCATAAACTTAGGGCCTTCATTCTAGGATTCAATTTTTTGCTGACATACTGACTCGAAAAACCTTCTTTGAAAGAAAAAAACAAAAAAAAAAAATGACTATTTACAACGATAATGAGATTTAAATGGACTTTACTGCACTAGGTAGTGTTTGAGGAACCTGTCGTTTGAAGGCCCCAAACCAACTCATTCCCCATTGATTTCTTCTAGAAAATATGCATTGTTTCTATGATACACACTGATTCTAAAAGGACCCATCTAAAGATGATCAAATTTTCCATTGTTTCCTTTATCTTCATTCCTCGCATCCCACTTCAACACCAGATCCCCCATCCAAAATTCCTCTAGCTTAGAGTGCTTGTCGAAATTTTTCTTCATCCTCTCTTGGTGAAGTTGTGATCGATTGTAAACCTGCTCCCTCATCTACTACATGTGAATCAACTGATTTATCCTTATTTGTGTATCATCTGGCTTATCCTCTTTCTCTTGCAGCAACTTCCTGACGAGCAATCCCAGCGAGGTAGGGAAAATTTCGTCCGCACCATACACAATTTGGAATGGTGATGTGGAGATGGACTTTTTGTAGTGTTTTTCTTCCACCCACATCACATAAATAAGTTTCTTATGGAAGGCCTTCTTGTTGTCCTGCAAGAGTCTTTTAATGATCCTGGTTAGGCTCTTATTAGATGATTCTACTAACCCATTACCTTGTGGGTAATATGTTGTAGAATGTCCCAGGGTTATATTGTAGTCCTTGCAAAACTTCTCCATTTTCTTGGACTTGAAAGCAGCCGCATTATCTTTTATGAGTTTGATAGGTCACTCGAACCTAGACAAGATGTTGGTCTCAAGGAACTGAATGATGACCATGTCAGTAGCCTACTTTGTCGAAATCGCTTCGATCCATTTCATGAAATAATATGTAGCCATAAGTATCCATCTGTGTTGCACCGAGGATGGAATATGGTGCTTTGACCGAGATTGGTTTCAGTGGTAGGGGTTGCAACTTTCTCCTTCCATCGAAAATATGACACTCATGGAAAATGGAAAATTTTGTGTACACATCTGCGACAATGGTGGGCCAATAGTAACCTACTGTGAGAATTTTATGCACGGTGGTTTTCTAGTAGTGATGCCCCCCATAGTTGCCTTTGTGGAATTATTTGATGTCCTGTTCCACGTCATCTTCTAGTATGCAGCTTAGCAATATCCCTCCCAGAGCTTTCCAATATAGTGAGTTGTCCAAGATGCAGAACTTAGTAGCTTTGATATTTAAGAATATGGCCTTGGTCTTACTTAACCCTGGAGGAGATCTCAAATTCCTCAACACATAAATGATATCTGTGTACCAAGGTGAATCGATGAACTTATGAGCCACCTACGTGGTTTTTTGTTCCTGAGGATTATTTGATAAATCAACGATGAAGTTGATTCCTAGGATGTCGTAGTTCAATTGCACCATCAGTTTTGTGAGGCCCTGTCCTTTGATCAACTTTGTGGGTTTGATTTCAAGGTCGTATTCCAGCATGGTCGTGATCCACTTACCTCCTCTTCCCTCCGAGTCAGGCTGAGTCAATTTATCCTTGACTGAGTTGTTGGGCATGTAAGAGATAATGTGAGAATGTAGTATGTAGGTTCTGAAATCCTTTAGGGATTTCACTAAGGCATATTATTGTTTCTCCATAATGTCATACCTCAGTGGGGAATCCCTCAATGTCTTGTTGAAGTAGGTTATAGGCTTCTCAAAGTTCTGATCATCTTTCTGTAATAATAATCCATCAATGGTATGCTCCAAGGAGAACAAGAACAAGATGAATTCCTTTGTGAAGTCCGAGTTGGCAAACACGAGAGCTTTGGTTAGCATTATATTGATGTCTTCAAATGATTTTCTGGCTTTGGGGTTCCATTTGATCTTGATCCCTTTTCTGAGCATACTGGTGATATGTTTTATAATTTCTCCGAATTTCGGGATGAACCTTCTCAAGAAATTCACCTTTCCCAGGAAGGAATGCACCTCCTTCTTGCTGCACGGAGTACTGATTTTCAGGATTCATTCAACCCTATTGGGGTCTATCTTTATACCTTATTTTGAGATGGTCTTCCCTAACAATCTCCCCTCTTGCATTTTGAAATGTGATTTTTTTAGATTCAAAGATATGTCAAACTTCGTGCACTTTTGGAAAACTTTCTTCAAATGATCAAGGTGTTGTTCATCGGAGTCGAAGTACACTATGATGTTGTCCAGATAGATCACTATAAATTTTTCCTTCTCTTCGTAAAATTATACATCCATCTCCCACTGGAAAGTAGCTCCAGCACTCATCAGGCCGAAGGGCATCTTAGCATACATGAATGTCCCCCATGGTGTCGTGAAAGTTTTCTTTTCTCGGTCATCTGGGTGTACCATGACCTGATTGTAACCTAAAAATCCATCTAGCATATACATTTTCTAGGAGCCAACTACCTTTTGTAGGATATAATCCATCTTTGGGAGCGGGTAGTTGTCCTTGAGGGATACTTTGTTCAAATTCTAAAAATCAATGCACAACCTTATTTTGCCGCTCTTTTTCCTTAGAGGTACCATATTTGCAACCCATTTTGAAAACCTTAAAGAAACAACAATTTTGGTTTCGAAAAGTTTCTTTACCTCCTTTTCAACTAGCGACAATAGCAGGGGATTTATTCATCTCAAATTTTTCTTGAAAGGCTTTTGGTTTTCTTTGAGAGGAATGACGTGTTGAATCACTTTGGTGTCATAAACTTTCAAGCCATCATAACTCCAAGAGAAAACCTCTGGACTGAGCATCTTTGATAGTTTGATTATTTTCGGATTCTCCTGGGTCCCAATATTACAATCCTTGACATCCTCGTCATTTGCAGTGATCTTGGGATTTTTGGCCATGTCGTTTTCATCAAAAATCTTTTCCAACATAACTAATGATTTAAGGGTGATAGTATTCTTAAGTTGTACTATGTCCCTTCTATCTATCTGGTTCTGGAAAGGTTCATCGTCACTACACACATCCACTCTTTCATCTTTGTCACACCAACACTCGTCATCAATGTTCATATTAGCGAACGTGTCACTCATTTGGAGAAATATCTCCACTTGTTTGTCATCCTCAAACACCTGCCAATAATTGATATTATAGGGCACCATTGGACTGTGTTTGACTTCGATCTCATACTTTCTATTTGGAAAAATGGGAATTTTAAAAACTGAGGCTGAGGTGGACAAGGCATCTGCAATCTGATTCTTCCCCATCGGGATCATCGATAAATTATACTCCAAGAATTATTCAAGGAGGTCCAACACCATATTTATGTACGCTCAAAGTCTGGGGTGCTTGGATTAATATATTCCTTTCACTTGGTTTATTATGAGCTTAGAGTCTCCATGCACTGCAATCCTCTTTGCACCCAACTCTTTCAAAACTCTCAAACCCAAAATCATCGCCTCATACTCATTCATGTTATTAGTGAAGTCAAAAGAGAGTTTGTATGAGCATATTTTTGTGCGTACCTTAGGAGGGATTATCCATACATCTGCCCCTGCTCCCTCTTTGTTAATGGCTCCATCGAAACTCATTTTACACATCTTGTTCTTCGTGTAGTTCCTCGATTCTGCAGACTCTACTGCTTGTCATGCGGCTTTGTCATCAACAGCCAAGACAGTTGTCATTTCTTCTTCTTAAAAACTCAGGTCATTGTAAAATATGGAGGAGACGATCTCAGTGTCGATGAAGTAGATATGGTGGTTATTCAACTTCATCTTACTTCTCACCATTGTTGTAAATATTGTCATTGATGCCAACAGTCGAAGTGATGATCTGTAATGATGAAGTACATCAGATGAGATTGTCATTGATGTCAATAGTTGAAGTGATGATCTGTTTTTAAATGACAGATGACATTATCATTGATGTCAACAATATATCAGTCAGCAAGAAGATAACAAATGCAGAGATTAATAACGCAAGCTCAGGAGGAAGAGCGAACAGGTAGTCGAAAGATCAAAAATGTCTAGAGGTATATCAGTCAGCAGAAGATGTCAAGCTATGTGGAGAGATAGATAGTGCAATATCATGAGGAGGAGCGAACAATAGAAGCGAATTGTATGAAAATCAAAGCTCAGAAGTACAAAAGTATTTCATGTCTATTATTGATCATGATAGGATAAAAAATGATTCGTTGATCAAAATATCTGGAGGAAGAATAGATTGTAGACATGTTGTCAAGATCACTGAAAAGACTAAACAATTGATCAATGCATAGAAGTGGTGAGAGCCTTTAGCAGTCGTCCAATCAGAGTGAGAAACTCAGCAGGCGTCTGATCAAGAAGTTGATCGTGAGCTTGAGAATCGTAAATAGATCATGACCATTGATCTGCTTCAAGAATACCCGTCAACCGTCGGATCCAGTGGAGCTGCAAGGAGGATAATCCTAGGATTTAGTTAACACTCCAAAGCAGTGAAATGATTTGATCCGTTGGATCAAGAGGACACGTGGCAAGTGATTGGAATTTTGTTGACTTGTAGATCAGGAAAGTCAAAGATAGTGTTGCATGAACTCGCAAAACATGAAATTGTGATATGATCTGGACCATTGGATCATGGAGGGTCATGGATCATTTATCCGACAAGAGTGGAATATCAGAAATCAGGAAATCGAAAATTAGGTGTTGGGTGAACGGAGCAAGGTTCTTTCAGAAATCTTGAAACGCGAACTCGTGGATTTATCTAGACCATTGGATTGAGGTATGACGTGGACCATTAGATGCAGAGTACATGTGGCAAGAGGTCAAGATTTTGTTTACTGGAAAGTCAAAAAAGGGGTGCTCTGACATTTGAAATCGTGATAAGATAAGGATCATCGATTTGGAGGACATAACGAGGACCGTTGGATCAGGGTTGTGGGTCAGTGAACCACGTCTGCAAGGACACGTGGCACAGTAAGACACTGACAAGTTTCAAGTTGATACATCATTTTAGTAACATGAAAATCATGAATATGAATGACACATGGCAACTAATAGGCTTGTGACACGTCAACAAGTGATGTCAACAAGTTACGTCACAATGAGAATCCTGAAATTATGACAGTCATCCATCTCAATGCATGATTAAGTCATATTCATCGATCTACAATAGTGGAAGGATAGTGTAAGGATTAAACACTAACCATTCATCTAGTTTAGAGATTTAATTTGAGCCATCCGATCATTTCGGCAATATCATAATCGAGAGTTTTGAAAGGTTGGAGGTAACGAAGACCCGAAGGTATAAGTACAGAAATCCCATCAGTCGTTCATCAGAACAGTGAATCGTGACCATTGATTTGGTAAAGAGTTCATGCATTTGTCTCACCTAAACGTTGAGGTCACCAACATTGGTCATATGGTAAAGAAGTATGAAAGGATAGATTGTAATGTGTTGCCTATAATTTGTAAAGCCCGTGGTACTATGCCACAGACATATATTATGGTTTGAAGGAAATGCCTTCATGAAATCTGGTCTCTGTGAATATAACAGAGATTAGGGATCGAATATAAAGGATTAAATTGATCCATGACTATGACCAATTTATGACAAAAATGAACTGATACACAGTCATGATTAAAAGAGAATAAATCATTAAAATATGAATAAAGAATAAAAAGGAAAAAATGATAATAATTAAAGTTTGATTATCATTTTAAATGAAAAGGTACAATCTTTCAAATAAATGGACACAATGTTTTAAATTTCACACCTGTTTGAAGATTATATAAACGAGAAAAAGTGGTGAGAATAATGTGTCTCTGTGGTTTACATTAGAAGATCTAAAACAGGAGAAAATTCCAAGATGAAGAACTCTTCATTCAAAGGTACCTTTCAATGTCTAATTGAAGATCAAGAATAGAAGAAGACAAAGAAACAATTATGCAATCTAGAACTTGACAAAGAAGACCATATAAGCAGAGGCTACAGTAGACAAGTATAATTTACAGCAATGGCCATATGAGTCAAAGTCAGTGAAGTACAAAAGAGAATGTATTGCATTATAAATTAAGGGTGGTTGGGTGGTGCAAGGGCAAGTTTGAACTTGTAGAGGGAGTTGGTTCTTCCTTGTTAGTTGTAGATGACTAAACAGGGGTTCGAAACCTCCTACCAGTTGGTGTTGGTGAACAGAGGGAGTTGGTGCTTCCTTGTCAGTTGTGGCTGACTAAATAGGGGGTTGAAGCCTCCTACCAGTTGGTGTGGGTGAATAAGGGTGTGGGTGCATCATTCTAGTTGTAGCTGGTAAATGGGGTGTGGCAGCATCCCTTCAGTCGTAGTTGAATAAACTTGGGGAATGTCTCACCATCAATTTGTAGCTTGAAAACAGTTTTATAAAAGAACTTTTTATTAATGAGAAAAGAGTTGGTGGTTTTCCTTGTTGGGTTCCACGGTAAAATCTTGTGTTCATAAGGGTTTTTTTTTCATCATATATTGCTTAATTGAATAATTAATATGTGTGCTTAATATGGATGAAGATAAAAAGAAAAAGTAGGCAATACAGATTCACCTCCCCCTCTCAATATTGTTGCATATTCCATCAATTGGTATCAGATCAAAGGTTCCTTTAAGAACAATATAACAAATTGAAAGGAAGATCAAATTAAGAACACATGGATGGACAAAAGATTTACAATGAGAATGGAAATTCGATACTTAGAAAAGAAGAATACATAGTTTGGAGTACAAGAATGGAAATTCATCTGAAGGCATTGGGATATGATGTATGGAATTCAGTGATCAATGATTATTTCCCACTAAATAGAGTAAGGACTCCAGCTCAAAAGAAATCCAAGAAAATTAACTCAATGAAAATGAATACAATCCTTGATGGATTACCTGATGATATCAAAGAGAAGATAGGTGAATGTAACTCTGGAAAAGAACTCTGGGAAAAATTAAAAGACCTCTACTCAGATGAGAAGTCAAATGAATCATTTCAATTAGAACAAAGTTGAGTCTACAACAAGATTCTTTTGAAGAATACTCAGACATTGAAGCAACAATCAATATGGAAGATGAGCTTGAAATTTCTTTGGAAGAACTGAGAAAATATAAACAAAGGTGTAAACAACTAAAGGGTCAACTTAAGACTATTAAAAAATTAAAGCAAAGGACTAAATCCCTTAATAAAGTTCTCAGTCTAGAAAGATCTCCCTCGAACAGATATGACCACGCACACATAATTAAAGGATAAAGTCCTATTACTAAGATTGAGATTGAAGATGACATGTCTAGTGATGATACCTCCAAAGAATCTGCTCATCCTCCCAAGAAGATGTATCAAATCAAAATAGAAGACTCGACCATCAATAAAGGTAAAGACTCTCCACAATCTTTCGATTGCAATAATGTTGATATTGAATTCTCCCCTGCAAGTAGAGAAGAAGATTCAAATACAATAACAGAATGTTCTATTAGCATCTATACCATGGAAGAAGAAGAAGAAAAACTATCAAAGGCCAAAGAAAAGGTTGATTGGAGTCTCTCTGAATACCTCTATCACCATAATGAATCAGACTATAGCTATCTTCATGTCTACACTCAAGAATTTCTTGAAAAGAGTCAAAATCACATCTTGGAAATAAAGCAAATGCTCAAGGATAGTAAAAAGATAATATATGAGAAGGAAAATCAGTTAGAAGAGAAAGAAGAGGAGATCAAGAGACTGAAAAAAAAAATCAGTCAAGAAAAAAAAGAAAATAAGGAAGATGATGTCTCAAGCAAAAACCTTGCAGATCTAAAAGAGCTAAGGGAAAACTATGTCAATCTTAAAATCCAACTTGAAGAATCCAAAAGGAGAGAAGAGGTAGTAAAGAACCAGTTGGACGAAAAGGAAGAATCTTGTCATAAGATGGAAGAAGAAGTTGTGAATCTTAGAAAGAAGGTTGAGAAGTTAGACGTCCAAATCAATTTCTTGAACAACTACATAACCTTGTATGCGATCTTGGATAGTCAGAGATCATCATATGACAAAACCAGTCTTGGACACAACAAGGAAGAAATTATTAATCTCAAGAAACCTAATGCAAGTCCTTCATTTGTGAAAAGTGAAGACAAGTCTGATGTAAGTCTTTATTTTATAAAAAGGGAAAGCAAGTATGATGTGGGTTCTTCATGCTCAAAGAATAAAGAAACACTACAAAAATTAGAATATCAAATCAAGGAAGACATCCAGAAGCTACTCATACACCTCAAAGCAAGTTCAGAAGAGAGACACCTTCATGGATGAATCAAAGAAGGTATGAGAGTGCCTTTAAAGGTCATTTTTTTTCTTGTAATGAATATGGTCATAAAGCCTTGGATTCTAGGCATCATGGAAGAAAACAATTTGGTGGGTTCAACAACAGTATAATATGTTGGAACTGCAATCATGTTGGACATATTGTTGCACATTGTTACACTATGAGATGCTATAGTTGTGGTGGATATGGCCACAAAACCTATAACTGCTGGAACTCAAGAAGACATCCAATAAGAAATGGTTCACAAAATATGACAACAAGAGTAAATAAGAAGACATGGAAAAGAAAATATGAAGTAGAAAACAATAA
>JASDQU011404501.1:62091-72869 GCA_032191745.1 Picea mariana
TCTTCCTTAGGTGTTGCTTTCTCAATCCAAGGTAAACTATCAACATGAGCTCCAGTCGTTTCCCCCCCTCGAGTGACGATATTAAGGTTGGGTAGTTTTCCTCTAATAACTCTCTTGATTTCTGAATTGATGAGGTTAGTTCCTCATTGACGTACCTGATCTTCCCATTTTAGAATTAGTTCTAGGAAGTCTTTAGTTGCATGCCCATTGGTTCTGCAGTGAGATCACCATGGACGCCTCAGATGAGGACAATCTCTAGCCATATGGCCTTTCTCATCATAGTTGTAGCATCTTCTTGTTCCTCTTCTTCCAGTTCTTCCTCCTCTGAAGTCTCCTCTGGATCCACCTCCTCGACCTCTTCCTGGTCCCTGAGGGGTTTCATTCACCCTGAATGTTGTTCAATCCAAACTCTCTGCAAGGGCATCCAATACTCTACACTAATTAATAGTATGTGTGGTAGATGCGCAAAACTCACAATGTATAGTATTTGGTAATGTTGAATACTTCTGAATAATGGGGCACTGTCTCGTCCCATGCCCATGGATTCGGAAAATCTCTTAATACTCTCAATTGTTGGTGTTGCTTGGCCAACCAGAAAAGCATGATATGGGGTGGGGTTATGGAATGGTAAATTCATAGATACTTGCACAACTCCTCCCATGGGTCCTGGTGAAGGTCCCATCGGATTTTGAGCAGGTCACATTCCCCTTATTCTTGGAAATTCGTTTAACATATGCCTTTCTGTGTAACATTAGGTACACTAGACCTGCGTTCATCCTACTATAGGTATCGTTAATTCTTGAATATTCTCTGTAATCATTGATATTTCCCTTTGTAGTTGCGCAAAATTTGCATTTGTTGGCGGTCTGGTCACTCTCAGGCTCCCCAGATATCCTTCCATAGCTTCATTCTTCATTGATATATCCAAGGCATCTGTCAAAGTGGCAATCTGTTGTTGCATTAACGGAATCCATGTCAGAGGTAGAAATCCCTGACTATACCATTCTCTTTGATGTTCGTCATGAATTGGATGTACTAACCTTCCTATAACATCTTTAAACTTTTGGCTATATTCCCAAGCTGATTCACCTTCCCTTTGTTGAATCTCGCGCAACTCAGATAGAGCTCAGATAAAGCTTGTTGTTCTAACTGAGGTAGCTTAAACTCCACTATAAACCTTGTCCTTACCTAGTCAAGTGTGAACGCTTGACCTTGCATTCCTGGAACTCCTGGATCAATAACCTTCATGTACCATTTGAGAGCATGGCCTCTCAAGGTAGTCTAGAACTCAACCAATTTATTCACATACAGAGTCCCTCTCAACCTCCAGATTGCTTCACACACGAACCAATGTTGCTCAACATCTTCGTCTCCCTTACCCCAAAATTCTGGGTATCGAGCAACTGAACCTCGCACGTGACCAGAAATTGCTGATCTTGTTGCTCCTATAAAATGAAACCTAATGGTCCTGGCTACGACCTATCAAGGGATCCCAATATCCTCCCTGTACTCGCACTTCCCGGTTGTGATTGACTAACTAGTTGTACTAGAACATAATTAGCATAAGAAGGTAGTATCAAATTTACCACTTTTATAAAACACACTTGGGATATGGGTGATTTGGGGCTAGATCCACTGGCTTCGAGGTGAATTTCTTTGATCTGGGGGGTCTCATTCTCTTCCTATGGAGTGGTCTCTTCAGTCGAATTCCTGATCTTTCCTAGCATCAGGGTTGAATCTTTTCTTTCCTCTCCAAGATCCATGTTGGCTTCCTTCTCCCTTGCTTCTACACCTTCTCCTTATTTTCCACCCTCCTGGGGACTTATTTCTCTCTATGCTTCTCTCTCACTTAATATTTGACTGGCTAGTCTTTCATGTCTTCTCATCTTCCATAACTCTTCCATCTATCCTTCCTCTACTTCTCCTAGTCTGACTTATTTCCACAACTTCTCGGACTATTTTGTTGCTTTCTTTATCTTTCAGCACCACCACTTCTAAAATATGGCGGCTCTTTTCAAGGCTCGCTCGTCTCTTGAGTCCATTTCTTGTTGTTTCCCTTGTTTCTCAAAGAACCCTCTCCCCTCTCTTAGACCATGAATTCACCCCAAACTGACCCTACCCCAAGTGAGGGTGTTTACACTTTCATCTCAGTCTCGGACATAGTCATCATCCCCTCTTCCATCAAGAAAACCTTAATCCATAGGGGGATTTCTCTCAACAGTCTTCCCCTTGCGTGTTTCTTGAAATCCGCTTCTGTTTATGAAAAATATTGGTGATTCTCAACTGAAAACTCAATAATGTATCCTTCTAATGTGGCATTGACCCAGAAATCAATCGCTCACCTAAATGGACGATCCATCCTATGAAGTGTTGCAATATTTTTTGTATCCCAAGTACAGGTCCTCTTGACTCGTTCTTGGAATTATGGAGCTTCTTGGAGCCTACCTATCCAGTGGAAATGTTCTTCTAGGAACTTAACCCAGAATATCTTTCTGCGTAAAAGACTGTCTCCTGAGTATCTTTCACATATTTTCCTCTCAGCTCCACCTCTTTCCATATGAAGGCGTCATAATTTATCTCCCACCATTGGTGAATATTAGATCTTTGAATCTGTGAAAGCATCCTCCCTGCAGGTTCCCTTTTAACACAGGTCCTGACAACATAACCATTTTGTTGGCACAGAATTGATCAGACCAGGGTCCTCCTCAGGTTACCAACAAAAGGTACCGTGTAGTCTAGAGCACTGACATTTTCATCTCCTCTGAAGAGAAGAAGTCTCACCCGAAATGCAACCAAGATAGAAGGATATGGAAGGGCAAAGAGAATACTTAGGTGGGTTCCCAGAACCTTCAATATTCACCATGATCTTGCACAAGACAGGCTAACTAAATAACGAATCTGAGCTCATACATGAAGGAACTAAAAACACTTAGGTTGCAAGAAGCATTCATACACATAAAAACCATATGGAACTTATGAAGCATAAAAAAGTACTGTAAAGATACAACGCACAAGCATAAACACTGAATGACGCAACATATTTCAAAATTTTGGATCTTTTTTTATATATTATCATCAGATATTATCAGATACAACCTTAGAGATACAAAGTAATGCTATGTTACATACTTCTTGCTCCGGACTTATGTTGTAGAGATCTATTTACCTGGAATTGTATACAGATTACATTTACAGAACTAAAACCAAACCTATCAACAACAACAACAACAACAAACTGAACCCAAACCCTTTTACAATCATATATATCTCATATATATAAGCTAAGTAGGGTCTTCTGGCTTTGGGATCACATGCTTTCTTGTTCTATTGCAACTTCTTTTTCCTTGTTGGCATTGTGTTGTCCTTTTCTACAACCGATTTATGTTACTTTTCCTTTATCTGCTATCCAACTTCTTTTGTAGCTTGTAAAACTCATGCTAAACCAAAATTGGGACTATAATCCTTCTTACGCAGCTTCAAGTCCAAAAATGAAGGGCCCAACAAGGTCCTCCCGCATTGACCACTTTGGGAAGTTTAACTCTGGGAGAATCAAACCATTTTAGAACTTCTATAACCAAGAGTCCCAAAGAACCGAAGTCCTGAAGTCCTATTGACTGTTATATCGAGTGAAGGACTTCAAAAGTAATGATGATCATCAGATCTAGCAATGGTGGAAGGATAACGAAGTTTCAGAACTTCATAAATTCACCACTATGGCGATTACTGGAGAATGGGAAAATCCTCTAAGTTTCGAAGCCTAAAGTTCCAAAACCATGAAGTGTAAAGCCACCATCATGAAACCATGCAGGCCATCAAATATGGAGCATAGAATGTGGATCATCCATTTTATGGATGACACGTCATAGGCCACATGCCAGGGGTTCCATTGGGGACACATGTCCCCCATATTCAATACATTTTTGGCCCCAACCTATTCATTTTTTAGTGACATGTGGCATGCATGCCATGGTTATAGATCACCATAGGTGACATCAATATGCCATATCATCTTCGAGAGTGTGGCCTCCAGGGGTGTCCAACGTCTCTACCAACAAAAGTGTTGAAGTCCTGGAGTAACAAATTCATGCAAATCATCGATCTAAGATCCCTTTGGGACCTTTCTCAACTGTTAGATCTAGCAGTGGAAGGATGGCGTAATAAATTTGAAATATATCACTCTCAGGGAGTTTAAAAACTTGGGAGTTGTAACGTCCTAGAGTCCCGGAGCATCGAAGTCTCAAAATGAATAAGGACGATCCATCCCAAATCTTGATTAATTATTAGTTGTCAGATTAAATAGTGGAAGGCTAGGGTAAGTACTTTGGCAGGTATCACTCTGGGGGAGTTGAACGACGTGAGAGTTGAAATGTCTCGGAGTCTCGGAGCATCGAAATCCTGAATTGATTAAGGCCATGCATCTCAACATCCGATTAAGTCGTGGCCATGGATCTTATTGAAGCCTCTAGATGGGGAGGGACCGTCCAATCAAGGAGAGATTAAATATCAACTGTTAGATATGCTAGTAGAGTTATTGGAAGGGTTTCAACAAATTTTAACTACGGGAAAAGTTGGAGATTGAAAAGGAAGAATAGTCGAAGGATGAAGTATGGAGGACTTGGTCCCAGCGTCGACCTCATGAAAAGGTAAAGAGGGTCAATTAGCGGTGAAAAAGGATCTGGAAGTAACCAAGCCCTCAGACATTTTTTTTAAGCAATCTCCTATGTAGAAGAATACAAAGGAAGGCGCTAAAGAGTGAATAAGACTGTGGCTTCGAGCCATGGTCACATGGAAAGTGGTTTGAAGGAAGAGCCTGTGCGAAATTTGAATTTTGTATCAACTAAAGGAGATGTGGAATTTTTTGACAAGATCCTGTTGCAAAACAAAAGAAAAGGGGTTGAAAGTGATTTTTTCGAGAAGACATAAATTTAAGCTCAAATATTGAATTGGGGAAAGATTACAGTCATTGGGAAAGATGATTCAGAGGAGGTTAACATGGAATTGTTATAATATGGAGAATGATAATATATTCTTCATGAATTGAGAAGAAAAAGGACCTGTAGCATTGTTTGGAAAAAAAATTTATAACATGCATAATTATAACATAATGGTTGCTTGCACATTTTGCAGAAATAGGGGGTGTAAACATATCAGTTCAATAAAAGAATGCATATTCAATGAATCAAAGAAGGAGAGGGAGATTCCATCCATGATAAAGAGGCCAAATGTCATAATATCATTGTTGGTAATATAGAGACAGGATCCAACAGACAACAGGCCAGAGGGGAGAAAGAAACATTGATAGAGACTATGCGAAGACTGAAAATAAAAGTGTAGAGTTACAAAGTAGAAAATTAGAGACTGATAAGAGAAAAAAATTAGATAAATCCTCAAGATGCAAAGGTTAAATCAGTTGTAGAGGAAAACAAAGAATGGATCAAACTCGAAATAGGACTAGAAGAACTCATATACATCACCTGAAAGAAGAGATGACCATAGAAGAACTGGTTATTCAAGAAGTGCTAGAAGAACTCATATACATCACTCACCTCCCTACTCAACATGGAAATTTTATGCATCTAAATATTCCATAAGTAGTCCAAAGGTGTCTCATGTTAGGCACCAAAGAAGAAGACATGAATTGGACAATTTTCAAGGAGAGATGAGGAAGCTTAAGCCACCATCCTTTGATGGTGAAAGAGAAAGGGAAGAGGATGGTGAGGCATGGTTGTTTGGACTTGGGAGGTATTTTCAATTTCATAACTACTCATCAAACTTAGAAGACAGAATTTCCAGATACCATTTACATGGAAAAGTTGCTATGTGGTGAGATAAGATGAATAAATTTGAGCACATTGATGAGAATATGATCACTTGGAAGAAGTTCAAGAAATATTTTCAAAAGTAGTATCTTTCAGAGCATTTCTATGACAAGAAAATGCATGATTTCTTTGAACTCGGGCTGGGAAGCATGACCATGGTAGAGTATGAAAAACAATTCTTAGGGATGTTGAAGTATGTGGGGTTTATAAAATATGAGAAGTTGAAAGTACAAAGGTGTTTTAGTGGACTTCCATCCTTTTATAAAGAGAAGATTCAATATGATAAACCTAGGAATTTGATTGAGACCATTAGGAAGGCTAAGTACCTATATGATAAAGGAAAGGGAAGAGAGTCTTTGCATAAATGTTGGAAGGATAAGAAGAAGGAGAAGTTTGATCAGAGAAAGAAAGGATTCAAACCTCCTTTCAATAGAAATAGCCTAAATAAAAAATCATCCCGACCAATATGCTAAGGATGAATCCAAGAGAGAAGACTCCTTGGGAAAAAGGGGAGGACCACCAATCCAATGTTGGGGATGCAAATAAGATCACTTGTACAAGGATTTCCCTCACAAAAAGGACAGAGTGAATACCATGCACCAAATCCAAGAGGCTACAACAATAGAAGACATGGGAAGAATATATGCAGCTTTAGATGATCGACAAGCAGAGTACCGATCCAATATGATCGAGGTGGAAGGTAAGATCATTAATCAACCTATTGTTATTTTAATTGATTCGGGAGCAATTCATTGTTACATTGATCCTAAAATAGTGGATAGATTACATTTGGAGAAAAGTAAGCTTGAAAAATCAAGTTTGGTTCATCTAGCCACTGGAACCAAATGGAGAATCCATGATATAGTCAGATCTTGTTCCATAAGTATTAATGGTGTGAATAATAATATTGATCTAAATATTATACCATTGGGATCTTATGATATTGTAATTTTAATGTATTGGTTGGACAAGCATTATGCTATCCTATATTGTCATAACAAGACATTTACATGTCTTGATGAATAGGGAAAACATAGCACTGTGAAAGGAGTTCCAAGACCCATCTCTATAAGGCAGATTTCAACCTTACAGTTGAAGAGATGTTTTAGAAAAGGATGTCAATTGTATGCAGCCCATGTGGAGGACCCAAAAAATACAAAGGGGCCAATCCTTGAATAATTTTCAGTACTACAAGAATTTGAAGATGTATTCCAAGAAAAACAGGGTTACCACCAAAGAGGGAGATATCTTTCTCTATTGATTTAGTACCAAGAGCTTCCCTGGTATCAAAAACACCTTATAGAATGAGTACGCCATAATTAAAATAATTACAAATGTAGTTGGAATAATTGTTGAAGAAAGGGTACATGTGTCCAAGTCTTTTACCTTGGGGAGCCCCAATACTCTTTGCCAAAAATAAGGATGGAACTTTGAGGTTGTGTATTGACTTTCGACAGCTGAATAAATCCACTGTAGAGAAAAGTACCCTCTACCTAGAATTGACGACCTCTTTGATCAGCTAAGAGGGGAAAATATATTTTCAAAGATAGACTTGAGATTAGGGTACCATCAGGTAAGAATCAAGGAAGAAGACATCAATAAGACAACCTTTAGAACCATGTATGGGAATTATCAATTTGTAGTGGTGCCATTTGGACTTTCCAATGCACCAACTGTCTTTATGTGCTTAATGAATGGAATATTCATAAATTACTTGGCTAAGTTTGTCATAGTATTCCTTGACGACATACTTGTCTATTCTAATTCATAGGAAGAGAATGAACATCACCTAAGATTTGTATTGCAAGTGCTAAGGGAACATCAGTTGTATGCCAAGATTAGTAAGTGTTATTTTTACCAAGAACATATCCATTACTTGGGACACATTATTTCATAACAAGGTATAGAAATAGATCCAGATAATATTGAAGCCATTAGAGATGGCCAACACCTAGGAATGTTTCAGAAGTTAAAACTTTTATGGGATTAGTTGGTTACTACAAAAGATTTATAACATGGTTCTCTAAGATTGCTCATCCCATCACTTCTTTGAAAAATAAGGGAATTAAATTTGAATGGACATATGAGTGTGAAGAGAACTTTAATTTGTTGAAAGAATTACTTACTAGTGCACCTGTTTTAAAAATTGTTGACCCAAATGAAAGTTTTGTGGTATGTACAGATGCATGCAAGGAAGGACTTGGTGGATTCCTCACTCAAAATGATCATGTCATTGGTTATGCATCCAGAAATCTTAAAGAGAATGAGAGGAAATATGCCACACATGACTTGGAACTTTCTACCATTGTTCATGCATTGAAGACGTGGACAAATTCTCTCATGGGGAAGAGATTTGAATTAAGAATAGAGCATAGTGGTCTGAAATATATTTTTGAACAACCAACTTTAAAAGATAGGCAGATGAGATGGCTGGAATTTTTAAGTGAATATGATTTTGACATCAAGCATATCAAAGGAAAAGAAAATAAAGTTGTTGATACACTCAGTAGAAGAGTACATCTCATGCATGCTACAACTGTTAGTATGCATCCGTCAGATTTAAAGAGCATAATTTTAGATGTTGTTGTCACCTATCAACATTACCTACATGTACATGAAAGCTTACAACAAGAAAATTTACAATAGAAAATTAAAGAATATGATATGAAGGAATATGGATTAATTATCCATAAAAATAGAATTTGTGTTCCTAGTTCTGAAGAACTTAGGAATTTGGTATTAAAAGAAATGCATAATGTTCCATATGCAGGACATCCCAGTTACTAGAAAACGATTGCAGTAGTAAGAATCCAATTCTTTTGGCCAGGAATGAAAAAATATGTTGTTGATTACACTGGTAGATGTATGGAATGCTAGAGAGTGAAGGTTGAGCATAGGCACCCAACAGGTTTTCTACAACCATTACCATTTCCAGAGAAGAAATGGGAAGTGGTAACCATTTATTTTATAACTAAATTTCCCAGGACAACAAGACAAGATGATTCCATCATGGTAGTGGCTGATAAATTGACAAAGGCTTCTCATTTTGTTCCTGTGAAAATGACTCATACAACAACTAATATTGCAGAAATTTACATGAGGGAGATTTCTAGGTTGCATGGGATACCTAAGGCAATTGTCTCAGATAGAGACACAAAGTTTACTTCAAATTTTTGGAGGGTATTGTTTAGAGGATTTGGTACAAATCTGAACTTTATCATAACATACCATCCATAATCATATGGGAAGATAGAGAGAGTCAACCAAGTAATTGAAGATATGTTGAGAATGTATGGGATGGATAAGTCATCTAAGTGGGAATATCACTTGCACTTGGTTGAGTTTTCCTATAATAATGGGTATCAAGATTCATTGAAAATGATCACATTTGAAGCTTTGCATGGTAGGAAATGCAATCATTTAGTGAGTTGGAACAACCCGGCAGACAAAGTGGTAATTGGGCCATAAACACTCAAGGATATGGAAGACTAGATGGTTAGAATTAAGCATAATTTAAAGGCAACTCAAGATAGACAAAAAATTTATGCAGATAAGAACAAGAAATCTAGAGAATTTAAAGTGGGGGAGCATGTTATTTTAAAAGTGAACCCCAAGAAGAGATCTTTGAATTTGGTTAGTTGTACAAAGCTAGTAGCCAAATTCTATCATCCATTTGAGATATTGGACAAAATAGAGTCAGTTGCATACATGCTTGCATTGCCTTCTTCCATGAAGATGCATAATGTATTCCATGTCTCTTTGCTAAAAAAATATGTACATGGTCCTAACCATGTTATTGATTGGCATTTGATTCAGGTAGAGACAAAGGAAGGATTTCAGGTCCAACCAATGTTAATATTGGACAGAAAATTCAAAATTCTCTGGAATCAAGTTATAGAGCTGGTAAAAGTACAGTGGACCTGCTACAATATTGAAAATGTTACTTGGGAGAATGAAGATGCCATGCGGGTAGAGTACCCACAAATTTTTGAATAAACTTTGAAATTTTGTTTTATGTTTTGTATATGCACCGAGGACAGTGCCAAAATAAGGGGAATGGGATGTAACACCCCAGTTTTTTATCCCCGTATTAAATAATGTATTTTGTTAATCTATGAAAGGCCAAAGTGCCCAAACAATTGAAAGAGGCCAGTGTGCATAGGAAATATAATGTTTTGATCATTATTAATAATAAATACATCACTGGTTGTTAGAGGGACAAGGACAAGAGTTATAAGGGGCTATGATTCCACAAGAGAGGGGCTTGAGGGGATAAGTATTTATTTTATATTTTATCTACCCATAATTTTTTAATGGAGAGGAGTGGTTACATGAGCTTCTTGAGGAAGGCCATGTGGTTCTTGATTCGCAAGTAAATATATAAACCCATCTTGTGGGTTGTTTGGGTTTTTTTTTCTTCTTCACTCATTCACTCTTTCATTCTTCTCTTCATTCTTCATTCCTTTGTATCTTGGTTGTGGAGAGAAAAACGAATTGTGGAGAGGATCCATGGTTTGGTTGGAAGTAGTGACTATTGGTGTATTCCATCCATGAATTAATGCATGCATGTCTGAGATGAATTGACATGCGTAAAGTTTTTCCCACAACTACGAATCTTGAGAGTCGCAATAGGGAGATTCTTAACCAGATGCATTAGAGCCATGGGAGGAGGTGTATAGCCTGAGGGACTGCATGGCAGAGAAGAGGGTCCACTCTCTTGGGTTGTGCAAGCTAGGTAGAAGAGAGCTGGTGTACTTTTGATTGTTGTGTGTGATAAAAATCATGTGAGAGCTTGAGTGTTGACTAGTTTGGGAAGTCGAGTGATACTCTAAAACCATCATTGTGGATTCATATCCTTGGCTTGGGGGTGACATTGTTGTTGACACTTGGAACAACAATGTCTATAGTTGGGTGGAACGTCCTTGGTCTGCATCCAATTGGTGATGTGTTTCATTAAAG
>JASDQU011404502.1:3816-17290 GCA_032191745.1 Picea mariana
AAATAAAACATATGATTATAGAGAAACAAACATAAGAAAATTCGACAAAGGAAAAGAAGTCGACCTAGTCAGTTAGTTCAAGTGGAGATCTTGATTCAATCATATATCTCAGATCAACCAGAAGGATCGAATTCAACAAATAACACAAACTAGTAAAAAAAAAATCAACCAAGTCAGAAGAGGTCATAGAGAAAATGAAACTGAACCAATTGAAAGAATCAACCAACATAAAAAAAATTGACACAACCGAATCACGATGAGACATGGTGGACCACCATGTCATTTTGATGTAATTTTCTACCCTATGACCTTTGGTCTATGTCATAATAGATCATAAATATATTTAAAATAATGAACCTACCCTCAAACATACAAATCAATAAAGAAATGATTACTTAGAAGAGAGAAACAAGGATCATGTCATCCAAGCATGCAGTATGAAGATATGGTCCAATATCATTCCAATTGGAGTTAGGAGAGGTGTTGAGGGTGTCGAATGTGTTATGCATGCCAAAAATTAGGAGGAGTGTTCTCTCAATCTCATATATTGAGATAAAAGGGTACCACATATTGTTTCAAGAGGGATGAGTGTTGTTTGTCTCCAGACGATCCAACTTTAGATCAATAGTGATTCTTGGAGTTTGAGAGAGAAACCTTTATAGACCAATGAAAAACCTATGCATGATATGGACTGCAAGAGTAGAGATATATATGAGGAGGAGAAAGTATCTCCATGAGAGGTGATATAGGTGATCCCACCAGTAATGTCAACTCAAAGAGAGATAGATTTCAAAGGGAGTTAACCCTCAGGATATAGTGGGGAGGAGTAGCCTCCCAAGATTTTTAAGAGGATAGTGGATAGACAATATGTATCTCTAGTGGTTTTATAGACTCAAACGAAGTCTGAACTGAAAGGTTTTCAGGAGACTGACAGGGAGTCCTACTTCATGGAGATTTGGGAGGCTCGGAGGGAGATTTAGTTTCTGAGTGGGATCCAACCTTCAGTTCCAAATGGGAGAGAGGTATCTTACAAGACTTATAGGAAATTCTCATGGGTTGAGGAGGCCATATAGGATATTTAGAGGAAGGAGGTGTATAGGAGTAGGGTGTCTTCAAGGATGGGATCATTCAAGAGAACGAGATTTTCATTAGTGACTCAGGATGGAGAAATAGAGAGAAGGATTTTCTTCGGTGACATAGGGATCATCCAATCAAGTGGATTGGAGAGAAGTTGTGGTAGTGGATCCAATGTGTTAGCGATAATTCTTGTCTTGGGCTCGAGAGCATTCGGGTCTGCAAGTTACATGAGAAGCACCTGAGCGCAACATGGAGGAATCTCATTTTACGACTTCCAATCAAGCGAGCGGGCGAAGTTATGTCGTCAATGGCCAGGATCCATGCATAGAGCAGATCAATGGTCGGCGGGTAATCACTGTTAGCAGAGTTGCGCTAGGATTAGCGCAATGGATAGAGCTTATATATCTCCAAAAAGATCTCAGCCATCCATCCAGAGGGGACACATGGCAGCAAGTAGAGCCATCTCGATGCCTTGCTCATCGCAGCTCCAATGCGTAGAAAACAGCTCCATCATACCTCGATACGCAAACTAGCGAGAGAATTCAAGACCTGGGGCCCACAGCAGTGTCGGGCGAGTTCAATATTGTCAGATCTCAGAGGGACACATGGTGCGCGATTGGGCTCCATCTCCTCCTCGCCCTTCGCAACTTTAAAGAACGAGGACCAGCCTCCTCCTAGCTGCGAGATGAGAAGCACCGAAAGCATTCAGGACTTAGGCCCACAGTATCGTCGAAAGTGATCTCAGCCTTCCATCTGAAGAGGACACCTGTCATGCGATTGGGATCCTCGCCTTTTCACCCATCGTAACTTTGAAGCAGAAGGACTAGCTCCTCCTAGCCGCGAGTCGTGAAGTGCCGAAGGCATCCAGATCCTGGGCCCACAGCATTTCTGAGAAGATCTCAACCGTCCATCCAAGGGGACATGTAGTGCATGATCAAGCCATGTCGTCGTTTCGTCTATCGTAACTTTGAAGAATGAGGAGTAGCCTCCTCCCATCCATGAAACGTGAAGCAACGAAAGCACCTTTGAAGATAGGTACAGGGTCACAGCCCGTGGTCACTTGGGGGGTGATAGAAAGAACTACGCAAAGGGCCAAAGCACCGGGTTTGGCTGCAGAAGGGATCACTGTGTTCTCCAGGTGCCAGTTCAACTTGATCTCAATACTGTTTCTTTCTCAAAGTAAATGAAGGTAAGGAGGGGTAGTTGAAACCTCTCCTCAGTCATTAAGTGTGAAGTATGGAGGGCCTGGAGAATGGTTTGTTCGAGAGGGTCTTGTGTACCCATTTTTCCAGAGAAGACATGACGAGTTCTCGACCAGCCAGAGGAGGCCTGCACAGGCTAGCTCAGCATTTACTAGCCCAGCTACTCTTCCCCTGCAGAGGCCATGTGAAGTTAAGGAGATGTCTGACGAAGGACTTCCACCCAAAGATTGATTGAAGAGACGATACGCCTTGGAGGGCGAGTGCGCCTATGCTGGGAAAATCCACCCAAGTATATGTACTCAGTTTTGGTATTTTGGAAGGTATCGATGGTTGAGCAGATCTCTCGGTTGTAAAGTTTTAATGAAGCATTGTTATTTTGGTTATGCATGAACTTTTGAGACTTCTTGCCTTGTGAATGCTAGTTTCTTTCATGTCTTTGTTTACACTGTGTTAGAGCAGCTCGGAATTGGAGGATCCAGTTGAGTTGTAGCTATTATAGGATGATGTTGTAATGGATCACTGTAATAGTTGTGCCATCTCTAATCAGTTCTTGTGATTTTCCCAGCGCTGAGTGACTTGGAATTGGAGGATCCAGTCAAGTCCCCTTTCAGTTTCTTGAGACCCTGAACCAAGCGGATCTTGCATTCAGAGTCTTTCTTCTGCAAACTACCGAAAGCCTATTGCCTGAAGTTGTTTGTTCACTTTTCTTACTAAGTCTTCCACCTGTTCATCTTTTAATCAACCCACTGGCTGAAGTTAGGTCAAGACCTCCTTTGTTACTTACATACCAGACCCAGTCCCTGAGTTAGAGTAATATCTCCTCGAGTCTTTATCTCCATTTGATCATCCCTTTATAAACAAATTGTGACATTAAACTGATGGGTGTCGGGCTTTGCTCCTGCAAGCAATCCAGGAGTGACTTCTGACG
The DNA here is from genome assembly GCA_032191745.1 of Picea mariana. Lineage (NCBI taxonomy): Eukaryota > Viridiplantae > Streptophyta > Pinopsida > Pinales > Pinaceae > Picea > Picea mariana. Next base: position 7,024 of record JASDQU011404502.1, read on the forward strand.
CTAACATTTCTGGTGCCGTTGCTGGGGACAAAGTTGAATATTTTCCCTGGGATTGAACGACAACGATTAGCTGATTCTAAAGGTGCATCAGATATCAGAACTATTGAGATTGCTGTTGTGCACCTGGCAACTCCATTGTGACGAATCTACTGGGGAGAACCTGCTCTATCAATTGTGGCTTTCAGAGACAGACACACGCGGTCTCATCCACAACTGCCCCTAGCTACACCTGAAACCAATCCAGAGATGGTTCTCAGAAAAGGAAAGGCCCCTAAAGAAGAAGCTTCCACCGCTGAAACAGGTAATCCTCCATCTCCTTCTATAAGAACTCCATTTTCTCCCCCTCAGTTTCTTGATAGACCCCCCTCACAAGTTTCCCATTTCTTGAATTTTGGGAGTGTTCCTGCTAAGTTTTCCCCTCTTGGTCTAGGATTGGAGGGAGAAATCCTTGTCACTCCCCTCTCCTCTAAAGATATACCTTGGCGTAGACCCATGACCACAGAATATTTCCCCACTCCTGCACAAGGAAGAGCACCTACTGACTTGAGCTCGTTAGCCTTCTCCTTAGATCATCTCTTGTTTCCAACCCCACTCCGAGATTCATTCCCAGTAGCTCCTTCGCGAACTCCTTCTCCGTCGAGTTCTCCTCCACCTAATATTCCTATGGCCGGAGCAAATCCTCCTATGACCAAAATAGAGGTCATCATAGCCGCTAGGTACGCTCCTCTTGTATTACTACAGCCTCTCAATAACCTCCCAGCAGAAGGGTACCTTAAACAGCTACCCAAGTTTACAGGTGAGGGGGACATAGCTGCTGAAGAGCACCTAGCGGCTGCCTTTTACACTTTCACAGATGATAATGTTATCATGCACACAAACATATGGATGAGAATTTTTGTCCATAGTCTCCAAGGAGAGGCTAGAAAATGGTTTAGGGCCCTGCCTCCTGGATCTATTGATGGGATCAGAGCTTTAGATAATGCCTTTTTGAGATAGTGGGGAGATAAAAAAGACTTCATGTATTACATGACAAAGTTTGGTTCGTTGAAGAGAAAGGAAGGAGAGTTTGTTTCTGACTTCTCCAAGAGATTTAATAAAATGTACAACAGAATCCCTGCTGAGATAAAACCCTCCGAAGCCTCCACAATGATCACTTATTCCAGTTCTTTTGATCCTGATTTTTGCCTACTGCTGAGAGAGAGAAGAGCTTCTACACTGGCCCACATGCAGGATGCAGCCGTGGAGGAAGAATCTAACATATTCGCTGTCAACCGACTCAGAAACACAGGTGATAGAAGTATGTCCAAGAATAGGCCTGAAGCTTCCTCATCCAGTTCCTCTCCCCTGCCCCATCAGACAGATGAGACAGCTAGAGAAATAAAATCGATTGCTGACAAGATAGAAAGGTGGGAATTAGAGGGGAAGCCCATGTACAAAAATCCCCTAAACAATGATAATAGAGGTTTCAGATGACCTGCTAATAATATACCTCAGGTCCTCCCAAGGGAATAGAGGGGAAATGACAAAGAATATCAAAGGGTTCAAACCCCCCTCTAAAACAACCTAGTTGATCATGAGGAAAGAGAGGAGATAGATGAGTTTGTCCCGAAAATTCATTGTATTGAAGAGACTACCCCTTTTCCCCACTTGACTCAGTCTGCATATGAAAGATCTTTGATGAACATTAAGATCCATGAGTTAGGGAAGGGAGAAAGGGCTGGTCACTCTTCTAACAGATATAATCTCAGGTCGAGAAGGAAGGAGACTTCGACAGCTCAGAACAACCCCTCATAGCAGATAGGACTACTAAAACTGCAGCAGCCACAACTAAAGAAAAGAAGACTCAGAGTGCTTCACCGGCAGCCAAAGAGCCTGTCATTGAGGTAAGAGAAGCTCTTAAACCTACCCCCTCCTTAAATTTTGAGCATGAGATTCAGAAGATTAGGATTCATGTACCTCTCTCTGAGCTGGTTAAAAATGAAGACTTCAAAAGGTCCCTCTCCAAGTTGCTATAATCTTAATCCCTCTAGCCTCCCTCTGACTCAATAAACCTTCAAGATGAAAAGCCTGCAATCATCTTAGGGCCCATGGTAGAAGATAGAGATGATTCATCCCCTCCCTTCTACACATCCATGAATATACATGATAAAGTGTTGCATAACTGCCTTATGGACTCAGAGGCTTCCCATAACCTTATGCCCAAAATAGTAATGGAAGAGCTAGGATTAGAACTGACCAGGGCCTACCATGATTTATACTCTTTTGATTCAAGGAGGGTGCAATGTCTGGGAGTCATCAAGGACCTGGCGGTTTCTCTGTTTCAACTGCCCATGAAGAGTGTGGTCATGGACATTGTGGTAGCTGATGTTCCTCCCAAGTTTGACATGTTGTCGTCAAGGTCTTGGATTAAAAAACTTGGAGGGACACTACAAATGGATCTCACATATGCCACCATTCCGGTCTTTGGAGGGGAACACAGGATATTATACAGAGAAGCCCAGCTAGCCTATATTGTCAGTGATGAAGCAGACCCTACAAATCACCCCATCTTTGCACTTGACACCGACTTGGGGTCTAGTTTGCTACAGCTTATCGATGCCCCTGAAAGCTCTTTACTAATCAGAAAACACCCCAGCCCTGATCATCCGATTTCACCTCAAAGATCTGCTGTGTGGAAGATGTTTTTTGACGGAGCTTCTTCTATTGAAGGCGCTGGCGCTGGAGTAATTTCCATATCTCCCTACCAAGAGACTATATCTCTGTCATACAAGCTGGAATTTGAAGCTACCAACAATGTGGCAGAGTACGAAGCTCTTGTACTAGGATTAAGAGCCACAAGGGAAATGGGAATCTAGGAGGTAGCAGTGTTCGGAGATGCCGAGTTGGTAGTCCAGCAGGTCAGAAGTGCTTATCAGGCCAAGAATCCTCGACTCAGGAGTTATAGAAATGAGGTATGGGAACTAATTGACAGTTTCTTCTCAGTATTTAGCATTTCTTTCATCCCAAGAGAAGAAAACACAATGGCAGATTCCTTGGCTACATCAACAAGCATTTTCAAGGTACCCTTGCCGCCCAAACTGAGGTATGATGTAGAAGTAAAATACAGGCCCTCCATACCTGACAATGTCAAGCATTGGAAGGTGTTTGAGGATGATCTTGAGATCAAGAAATTCTTGGAGACTATCGAAGAGTTTTCAGAGCTGCATATTGATCAAGATTCCATCTCTGAGGAAGGGTTTAATGGGGGTGAGTTGCTGAGTAAAATAGCAAAGCATGACATTATTCAGCTGCCTGGCAATCACATTCCAAGGGGACTAGTCCCATTAGAGAGATTGTTCGATGGGAGTGATGTGGCAATAAAGGGAAGAGTTTCGGGTGATGATGCTGACACAGCCGAGTGCAACATTGGCACACTAGAAGAGCCTAAGTTTGTCAAGTTGTCAAGGAGTTTGACCAAGAAGCAGAGGATTGAATATATTGTGTTGCTGAGAGAGTTTTATGATGCGTTTGCATGGACCTACGAAGACCTTAAGACGTATGACACATCTATCATTGCGCACAAAATCCCATTGAAAGAAGAAGCTAAAGCATTCAGGCAGAAGCTAAGACAGATAAATCCCATGTTGCTACCTTTCATGGAGAAAGAAGTGAAGAAATTGTTAGATGCCTGAATCATTCTCCCATTGAGGTATTCTGAGTGGGTGGCCAATTTGGTTCCAGTAAGAAAGAAAAGTGGGGAAATCAGACTCTATGTTGATTTCAGGAACTTGAAAAGAAGCTCAAGAAAAGAAAATTATCCCCTACCCAACATGGAACACATATTGCAGAAGGTCACTGGTGCATCTAGAATATCCATGATTGATGGTTTCTCTGGTTACAATCAGATATTAGTCATGCCTGAGGATAGAGAAAAAAAAACCTTCACCACTCCTTGGGGCACATTCATGTATGCCAAAATTCCTTTTGGATTGATGAATGCAGGGGCAACATTTCAGCGAGCTATGGATATAGCCTTCATTGGGGAGAAAGATCAGTTTGTGGTGATCTATTTAGATGACATCACAGTCTTCTCCAGGTCAGACAAGGAGCACTACTGCCACTTGAGAAAGGTTTTCATGAAGTGTCAGAGGTATGGCTTATCCTTAAACCCAAAGAAATCTGTGTTTGCTATGAAGGAGGGGAAGTTGTTAGGCCATATAGTATCAGCAGAGGGGGTGCGAGTTGATCCTAGTAGGGTAGAGGCAATTCAGACCCTGTCATTTCCCAGATCCAAGAAGGAAGTTCAGGCCTTTTTGGGAAAGATAAATTTTATGAGGAGATTCATCTCAAATTTTGCTGAATTGGTGAAACATATCATAGCCATGCTCAGGAAGGGAAATGAAGTAAAGTGGATTGCTGAACCCAGGGAATCTTTTATTCAAATAAAGAAGGCATTGACTAAGGCGCCTGTGCTGATCAATCCTGATTATTCCAAAGATTTCCTGATTTTTTCTTTTGCTTCCTATGATACAGTAGCAACGGTCTTGTTGCAGAGAAATGAGGAAGGATGAGAGCAACCCATTGCCTTCTTCAGTAAGGAATTGCGAGATGCAGAATTCCAATACGAGATCATGGAAAAACAGGCTTATGCATTGGTGAAAGCTCTCAAAGCTTTCAGAGTCTATGTCTTGCACTGGAAAACACTACATACGTTCCTTCGGCCTCTGTGAAAGACATTCTTATATAGCCTGACATAGACGGAAGAAGAGGTAAGTCGATTGCCAAGATCCTAGAATTTGATCTTGAGATTAAGCCCACCAAGTTGATAAAGGGGCAAGGTTTGGCCAAGTTGCTGGCTGAATCTAATTGCAAATCTTTAGGGATTAGCTTCATCAATGAGCAAGATGAGTCATCCAACAAGAATTTTCAGGATGCCTTGTCCCTAGCAACATGTTCGTGGTACAAGGATATCTTGTACTTTCTACAAGAATTGAAGCCCCCCGATGGAATGGGAAAAAGCAAAGCAAGGGCTCTAAAGCTCAAGGCAGTCAGGTATTTCCTCATTGACCAAACCTTGTACTGGAAAGACCCTCTAGGGGTATTTCTGAGATGGCTGGACCCACAGGAGGCCCAGAAGGTTATGTTTGATTTTCATAGCAGCCTTTGTGGAGGTCATCATTTCTAGAAGACCACAGCCCACAAGATACTCCGAGATGGGTATTATTGGCCCACTTTGTTCCCCAATGTTTGCAGGGAGATCAGAGCTTGCACCAAATTTCAAAAGTTCTCAGGAAAGCAGCAACTCAAATCACTGCCATTGAAACCCATAGTAGCTTCGGCACCTTTTCAGCAGTGGGGGTTGGACTTCATCGGAGAGATTCATCCTCCCTCAAGTGGTCAGCAAAGATGGATCCTGACTGCAATAGATTATTTCACTAAGTGGATAGAAGCTGTCCCCACCAGGAGCGCATCACACAAAGTAATTATCAGCTTCCTGGAGGATATCATAGCCCGATTTGACTGTCCTAGTAGAATCGTCACCAATAATGCTGCTTCTTTCAAATTTGAACCTCTAATTAAGTTTTGCGAGTATTTCCAGATCTCGCTAATTCACTCCACCTACTACTATACCCAGGGCAATGGTTTAGCGGAATCCTCAAACAAAATCCTGATAAAGATCATCAAAAGATTGCTAGAGGATAACAAAAGAGCCTAGGATTCAAAGCTGAAGTTTTCTTTGTGGGACGATCATGTCACAATGAAGAAGTCTCTAGGCACTTCATCGTTTCAACTAGTCTATGGAGCAGAGGTGGTTTTCCCTACTCAACTCGCCTTACCTGTGGAGAAGTTCTTTCAAGACTACAAGGGAGAACCAGATCATATGATAAGAAGAATTCATCAGATAGTGGAAGTGTAGCAGATCAGAGAACAAGTAAGAGACGCGGTTTATAGTCATCAGCAAAAGATCAAGCAGGATTTTGAAAGAAAGGTTAAGAAAAAGGAGTTCGAGACTGGGGACTTGGTATTTAAGTGGGATGCACCCATACAAGATAAAGGAAAGCACAACAAGTTCAACGCTGTCTGGATCGGCCCCTTTAAAATCTATGATATTTTCTCCAACAACACCTATGGGTTGCAGGGTCTGGAGGGTGAAGAGGTTTTCAACAGCCCAGTGAATGGGCATTTTCTGAAAAAATGTTTTATTTGAGCCTTAGATGGCTCCTCTGTTTGTAAATATTGTCTCTTAGTTCTTTGTTTAGTTTCTTTTTGTATGTTTTCGGCCTAATAAGTGACTCCATAGCCCAATAGCAAGGCACTGAAGCTACAGAAGAAGTTCTTAGAGCATCATAGGGACGACTGTATCCCCCTGGAGCCTAATGCTAGAGATAATTATTGTCTTGGGCTCGAGAGCATTCATGTCTCAAGTTACACGAGAAGCACCTGAGCGCAGCATGGAGGAATCTCATTTTACGGCTTCCAATCAAGCGAGCGGGCGAAGTTATGTCGTCAATGGCTAGGATCCATGCATAAAGAAGATCAACAGTCGGTGGGTAATCGCGGTTAGCGGAGTTGTGCCAGGATTAGAACAATGGATAGCGCTTATATATCACCAAAAAGATCTCAGCCGTCCATCCAGAGGGGACACCTGGCAGCAAGTAGAGCCATCTCGACGCCTCGCTCATCGCAGCTCCAAGGTGTAGAAAATAGCTCCATCATACCCTGATACGCGAAGTAGCGAGAGCATTCAGGACCTGGGGCCCACAGCGGTGTCGGGCGAGTTCAAGACCGTCAGATCTCAGAGGGACACGTGGTGCGCGATTGGGCTCCATCGCCTCCTCGCCCTTTGCAACTTTAAAGAGCGAGGACCAGCCTCCTCCCAGCTACGAGATGCGAAGCGACGAAAGCATTTAGGACTCGGGCCCACGGTATCACCGAAAGTGATCTCAGCTATCCATCTAAAGCGAACACCTGTCGCACGATTGGGATCCTTGCCTTTTCGCCCATCATAACTTTGAAGTCAAAGGATTAGATCCTCCCAGCCGTGAGTTGCGAAGTGTCGAAGGCGTCCAGAGCCTGGGCCGACAGCATTGCCGAGAAGATCTCAGTCGTTCATCCAAGGGGACGCATAGTGCATGATCAAGCCATGTTGTTATTTCGTCTATCGTAACTTTGAAGCATGAGGAGCAGCCTCCTCCCATCCGTGAAACGCGAAACAACGAAAGCACCTTTCAAGATAGGTATAGGGTCACAGCCCATGGTCACTTGGGTGGTGATAGAAAGAACTGCGCAAAGGGCTGAAGCATCGGGTTTGGCTGCAGAAGGGATCACTGTGTTCTCCAAGTGCCAGTTCAACTTGATCTCAATACTATTTCTCTCTCGGAGTAAATGAAGTTAAGGAGGGGTAGTTGAAACCTTTCCTTAGTCATTAAGTGCAAAGTATGGAGGGCCTGGTGAATGGTCTGCTCGAGAGGGTCTTGTGTACCCATTTTTCCAGAGAAGCCATGTTGAGTTCTCGACCAACCGGAGGAGGCCTGCACACGCTGGCTCAGCATTTACTAGCCCAGCTACTCTTCCCCTGCAGAGGCCATGCGAAGTTAAGGAGATGTCTGATGAAGGACTTCCACTTGAAGATTGATTGAAGAGATGCTACGCCTTGGAGGGCGAGAACGCCTCTATTGGGAAAATCCGCCCAAGTATATGTACTCAGTTTTGGTATTTTGGAAGGTATCGATGGTTGAGCAGAGCTCTCGGTTGTAAAGTTTTAATGAAGCACTGTTATTTTGGTTATGCATGAACTTTTGAGACTTATTTCCTTATGAATGCCAGTTTCTTTCATGTCTTTGTTTACACTGTGTTAGAGCAGCTCGGAATTGGAGGATCCAGTCGAGCTGTAGCTATTATAGGATGATGTTGTAATGGATCACTGTAATAGTTGCATCGTCTCTAATCATTTCTTATGATTTTCCCAGCACTAAGTGACTTGGAATTGGAGGATCCAGTCAAGTCCCTTTCAGTTTCTTAAGACCCTGAACCAAGAGGATCTTGCATTCAGAGTCTTTCTTCTGCAAACTGCTGAAAGCCTGTTGCCCGAAGTTGTTTTTTCACTTTTCTTACTAAGTCTTCCACCTGTTCATATTTTAATCAACCCACTGGCTGAAGTTAGGTCGAGACCTCCTTTGTTACTTACGTACTAGACCCAGTCCCTGAGTTAGAGTAATATCTTCTTGAGTCTTTATCTCCATTTGATTATCCCTTTATAAACAAATAGTGACATTAAAATGATGGGTGTCGGGCTCTGCTCCTGCAAGCAATCCAAGAGTGACAATGCATAGACAAAGTTACTTCTAGGTGATTGTGGAGTGGTGATAATACCCCCCTTGCGAAGAAATAGTGTTGAATGTTTTAGCTTAGGGCACATATTATCACATGGATCTAGGTGTTGTGCATGTGGAAATCATCATGGGAACCACATGATACTTTTGGTTTGGTGAAAATTCCCTTATAATGAAGTTGGGGATTTATGGGTTTGGTGATGCGCTTTGTGGACTTATGTAGGGTCTTTGCACCCACATAGAAATTCTAATTTGACGTTGACCTGTGGAGGGTCTTCTATGATGACCCCTAAGGATTTTATATAAAGGAGAGAGGTCATTTTGACATTTCATATTGTGTAGGTCATGTGTGGAGACATGATGGAGATATAATAAGTGAGTTTTGATTTTAGCAAAGAGAAATTCTACAATGGTGGAAAATTTGGCCTAGGAGAGAGGAAGTACTCATGTGCAAAGGAAGCCAAGTTTTATGTACATGTACGTCGGTTGAAGGTTGGAAGAGTCACATATGTACATGGGTAGCAGGTAGCCACAATCACGTACATACAATGGTTGCAGGTGGACACAATCACATATGTATGTGGGTTGCAGGTGAGAACAGTCGCGTATGTATGTAGGATACAATGGGAACAATCGCGTATGTACATGGGTTGTAGTGGGAAGAGTCATGTACATTCGTACAAGGTCTTATGGGAAGGAGAAGGATGTACATGCTAACAAGTTGATGCCAATATGTTTTACATGTGTTTTTCAATAGATTTGTGGCATAGGAGATACCCAGGATTTTTTTGAGGTTTGGTTTTCTAGTTTTTAGAGGACAATGTTGTTAGATTTTTGTTATTGGAGGACAAGATTTTCCTTAGATTTTGGTAAAATTATATTGGTTCAGAGGGCCTTTTTTACCTAAAGGATTTCTAAATTTGATAAGGTTGCATAACATAGTGTCTTATATGTGTTGATCAGTCATCTTTGGTCTTTTGTGTTTCCATTTCATGTAATTTTAGTCAATAATTTTTAGTGTAAAATTGTTCAATGATAACATCTATGGTTTTACTATTAGATCACTAGGAAGAAATTTTTAGATATAAAAATTTGTCACATAAGAGTGTATGTGAAAATTGACAAATGGTACTCCAAAAATTACTTCTTCAATTAGACCTCGAGAAATCAACCAAGACTCATGAAGAAAATGAAGAGATATAGAACTAGCTATCCAAGTTGGAGAATCAAATTAATGAATTGAATGATAGGTCAATTTAAAATTCTTATTTGACAAATGTACAAATGTAAATGGAATTAAAGATGGAAAATAACATGAATTATGATAGGGAACACATGGAAAAGAAGTTGGACAGATGTATAAAAGGATTGACAAATTAAAAATTCCCATGTCAACCATATTGTTACGTACCCTAGATGAGAGATTCCCTCAAGGTCATATCAAGATGCATGGAAATCATGTAGCTATGGAGGAATTAAAAGTTGAGTCTCTAAATAATTTTTAATTTCATCACCTCCATATCTACATCATTTTGGGTTCCACTCCACACCAAGGAACTACTTAATTAATAAAAAAAATATGATGAAGTATGATGGTAAAGATATTATAACATGGACATTTTAGATGGATCAATTATTTGATATAGAGAATGTGTCAACCTTACAAAAAATAACTCTTGCATGCATGTATTTACAACCTCGACAATTTGTTTGGTACCAATGGATTTGTGAAATAATTTTTTTTTATTGTATCTGCAAGATACCAGATATATAAAATATGCAGAACAGAAAAGAAATGCTAGAAATAACAGAATAACAGTATAATATCCAGCATAATCTTCACAATACACAGAAATGATATACGAAATAGCAACAGAAATAGCACTTGAACAGAAATAGCACTTGATTCAGATAGCAATGTTCACAGGCCTCTTCGAGGGGGCAACCTCCAATCG
>JASDQU011404502.1:23169-33984 GCA_032191745.1 Picea mariana
ATCATATCAAAATGAGGATGAAGACATTCCCAAAACAACCTTTAGAATATATGAAGGCCGTTATTAGTTTTTGGTGATGCCATTTGGCCTTACTAATGCACCTTCAACATTTCAAAGATTGATGAATTATGTTTCAAAACCCTTAATCACAAAATTTTTGTTAGTATTGTTTCATGATATACTAATCTATAATCAATCGTTGGAAGAATATGTACAACTTGTTGGCATGGTGTTAAAAATATTGGAAGAGACACAACCACATGAAAATCATTCCAAGTGTTCCTTTGGGGTTCAAGAAGCGGAATGCCATATCATGAAGGTGTCAAAGTGGACCCTAACAAAGTTAAATATATGATGGAATGACCAATTCTAAAAACCTTGAAGAATATTAGAGGATTCCTCTGATTGACCAGATATTACTACTAGTTTGTCATGAATTATGGTAAAATAATTACACCTCTAACAACATTATTAAATGAGGAATTTTCATGGACTCAAGAAGAATCCAAATATTTTGAAAATCTTAAATAGGATAAGTGTACAACTCTTGTCCTAAATAAGCTTGACTTCACAAAAACCTTTATTTTGGAATGTGATGACTTTGGACATGGCATTAGTTCATTTTTAATACAATAAGAAAGACTCCTTACCTTTGAAAGTAGCCATATTAAAAGAAATAACTTACTCAACCTCATTTATGAAAAGGAAGTATTGGACATTACATGGAGTTAAGAAATAACACACTTACATAATATCAAGACACTTCAAGGTAAAAAAAAATCAGTCTAGTTTGAAGAACTTCTTGGCGCAACAATTACCTCAAAATATAAAAAAAATGGGTTACAAAGTTGCTAGGTTATGAATTTGAAATATCTAGAAAAAATTAAAAAACAATTTATGGTAGATGCGGTTAAAGGAAATAAGAAAACATAGAGTTTTTATTGTGTCCGATTTCCATTCCACAATCTTGGTGGGTTGAAGAAGCAATGATAGAATGGAAGAAATATCATTCAACAACTAGAGGAGGACGTAAGTTAATTAGATAAATTTTTGTGGAAGAAAAATTTACTATGGTATCAATATCACTTATATTTATGTAAGAATTCTCAACAAAAATAGAAGGTTTTTTTGGAATTGCACACTTATCCTATAGGAGGATATTTAGGGTCCTTGAAAACTCATCACAAGATCAAGAAGAACGTTTTTTGGGAAGTTCTTAAGACTAATTTTCAAAATTATGTGGTTCACTGTGTCGTTTTCCAATATAGTAAGGGAGAGAAAGTCAAGACCTCTTGTCTCCTACAACCATTACCTATACAAAGTCAACATTGAGAAGTAGTTTTAATAGATTTCATTAAAAGTCTAACCAAGTTCAAAGGAAAGTATTTCATCATTGTCGTAGTGAATTGAATCACAATTTGTTCCCAATTTTTCTCCCTTTCTGATCCTTTTGAAGAAACTATAGTATCCATATCATTAGTGGAGTCAATTCCAAATCTGCATGAAATCTCTAAGATCACTATAAGTGATAGAGATCCAATTTTTGCTTGAAATTTTTGGACTAAATTATTTTATTATTTGGGTACTCAATTGTCTCAAATCTCTTGTTACCATCCTCAATATGATGGGAAAAATCAGGTTGTGAATAAATTTCTATAAGGTTATCTTTATTTATTTCCAAATGCACATGGTAAAGTGGTTTTCCTCCAAAAATGGTACAAAACATCCTTCCATACTTCATAAAAAATATCCTCATTTATGGTACTTTATGGATATAATGCTCCATCCATCACATCACCATTGAAAGGGAAAGTGAATGTTTAATCATTGGAGGACCACTTAGATCACCAACAAGAGGTTCTCAAACTATTTAGGGATGACTTGGTTACAACACAAAATAGTATGAAAAAACAAGCATATCAACATCAGAGTGAAAGAGAATTTGAAGTGGGGGATTGGATATTTCTAAGTATACAACCATACAAATAGATGTACCTATAGGGACAAAAGGACAATAAATTAACACCCAATAATTATGGTCCCTATAAGGTGTTGTAGACGATTGGAATTATGGCTTACAAATTGGAGTTAGCTCCATATTCACATGTGCATCTAGTTTTCCACATTTCTTTGATAAACAAGGTAACTGGTGACAAGATCCCAATTCAAACAGTTTTGCAAGAGATCAATGAAAAAGGAAAAATCATACTAGAGCCACAAACAATCCTTGAAACAGGGATTAAGGAGATGAAAAATTGAGAATTATTGAATACATGATCAAGTGGAAGAACCTTCTATTAGAAGAATCCACAATGGAATATATAATTATACCCTTGGTGTCCTATATATACGAAGGAGACCTAGTTTTAGGTTCATCTCATATTATACATTTGTTCTATTGTAAAAGAAAGTTTCGTCTCCAAGGGGATTCATATCCATTATTCTCTCTTTATTAAGGAATGGGGTTACTTCTCTTTCCTTTTAAGCTATTTTGGTCATTTGGTGCATAAAAGAGTATTGAATAAGTGGCTAATTATGTGTATTGGTGTGATGTTTTAGAGTTGATAGTTGGATGTGTGCCTATTGTTGAATGAACTTGGCTGAGTAGAAATTAGTTGGATTTGAAAGATTGTAGCCTAAGGAAAAGTTATGGACATACCTTCAGTTAAGAGGTGTAGTTTGGTTGTAGTAGGCATAGGTTGGCCTATCCATTACACTTGAGGGAAGGTAGTGTCACATGAACTCAGGTGTCGAAACAAATTTGGGAGAATCTCAATTTTAAAAAAATGTATAGGTAGACTATAGGATCATGACACATATACTCTACATCATATATGTGTGTGCATGTGTGTGTGCATGTGTGTGTGCAAATGTATGTATTTTATTTACATAAGTGTAATATTCAACTATGGAAGGTGGTTCTGTTTTCTAACTAAATATGAAGTGTTTATTCTTGTTTTCATCCTGCCATGGGCCATGTGCCAATGTGGACATGGTTGTGTTAATCATGTTAAGTAATCTTCCATAATTATTCTTGCAATGGATGGAATCCCATAATCTAGATAGAGACGTGGAGGGAAAATGTGTGCACAACAAGAAGAGGTCCACATAATAGAGAAGAGGCATACACAACACATTGAAGTATGTGTGTCCAAGTAAGAAAAAATAGGTTTCTAGAGTGCACAAAATAAGACTTGGCATATGTGGAAAGAATTTAGAGCACCAAATATTATATAGGTTTTACATATACAAGGGTGTTGTCCCCTCAACTTCTATAGAGGATAGAGGTGTTACTACTCAACCTCTATTGTCAACAATAATGAGAGAATAATAAGGATGTTTCCCCTTCAAACTTATGAGGACACAATATTAAGAGGGTCATGAATTGAAACTTGTGAAAACACAATATTAAGAAGGTCATGAATTGAAACTTGTGAAAACACAATATTAAGATGGTCATGAAATTATTGAAATAAAAGAGATTTATCATTTATGAGAATGATGGGCATTTATTGGCACACATGAAGCTATTCATTGAGAACCTATGGAGGTTCTCAAATGAATTGAATAATTAGATTGTTATTGCATCCAATAACCTACCTTGAGTGCAATAACCTACACTCGTTTCAATTCTAATTTTTCCACCTAATGGATGTTATTGTAATAGCTTTGGACTTCTCTTCTTCACTCCAAAGTGAGGAGCATAAATTCCCTCGGACTTTACCTTGAGTATAATAACCTACACTCGTTTCAATTCTAATTTGTCCACCTAATGGATGCTATTGTAGTAGCTTTGGGATTCTCTTCTTCACTCCAAAGTGAGGAGCATATATTCCCTCCTACTAAAGAGTTTATACTAGAAACCGGTAATCCCTACTAATGCAAGGTTACCTTAATGTGGAAAAAGGCCTTGAATGTTCCAAACACCAAGCTAAACCGTTAGGTGATCAACGAAAAGGAACTTTATTTCAGCTCTCATTGGTTGACTTGTAGTTTGAATTTCTTGTGAAAGATGGTATATTTATATTCTGATCTTGTTGGTATACTTTTTGGTAAATGGATGTCATTATTCATCCATTATTAAGAATCCATTAGCCCTTTCTTTTCCTTTTGGATCCTATGGCGTCTTTTAATTCAAGGAAGGCCAGGTTGCTGAATCAATGGAGTTCCTGTTTTAACGAATAGGTGTTTTCTTTTGGTTATGGCTCTATTTCTCTTTGGTCATGCGTTAAGAAATGGATCTGTTGATATGAGTCTGTCATATAAAGCGATCCGGTATGGAAGTCTTTAGCTAGGTTCTTTTTGTGTTAAATAGAAATGAGAGGAAGTAAATTTTTTGTCTTCAGTAGGATATGTAATTTCATGATGTCTATTCAAAGCAGCTTTGGCAGTTTCTAAATAACAGTAACAATAAATAATAATATTTATTGTACATAAAGTTTCAAGTGAGTTAATACAATTTTATTTAGGTCCTCATTTATATTTTTATCCATTATTTTGATATTTTTGGGGGTTAAACTTGTTAATATGGGTTAACTACTTGCTATGAATTATGAATTATGAAGAAGTAATTTAAAAATTTTCAATAAAGATTTTCTTTTTAGAAAAAAAATAGTACAATTTTATTTAGCTTCTCATCTTTAAAAAACAATTTTTTATAACCATTTTATTATTATTATTATTATTTGGTAATCATGAACTTCTTTGAGAGATTGCCTCTCATCCACCCTAGACCGCACCAACCTTTAACATAGCTAGATTTAAGGTGTTCTGAAGAGGTTCAAACTCTAATCATTTTATTTTTCAATAATGAGTATTAACGATAATTCTATTCACTTTCATAACTCACTATTTATTAACCTAAATTCTATTCACCACTTTCAAAGTTAAAATTTTATTAACCTAAATTTTATTCACCTTTTCAACTAAAAAGGTACACATTTATTGTCTATATTCTTTTCAATTATTATTAATCCATTCTCACCTTAAAAGTTGTGCACCAACTATAATTTGCAAGTGTGTATTGGTATGTACCCTTCTATTAAATAAAATATTAATGAGAGAGGTACCCCTCTATCCAACTCACTATCCCAAAATAAGCAATATACATTCACATAATTTTCGTTAGAAAGATTGTTCTACCATCATTACACCTTTATATCATGTTCTCATCAAAATTTTGTGACCATTTTAACATTTTATTTTGATTATAGGTTTTTTCTTTTGAGAAATGTTATTTTAAGACAACTCAAATTATTTTGAATAAATTAAAATAGAAATTTGTATTTTTTCAAAAAAAAAATTAAAATTTAGTGAAAATTTGAATTTATTAATTTATTTCAAACTTATTTCAAGGTTTATAGTTTCAATATCTATTTTTCCACTTAAAAAACCATTCAAACATTGTTTTTATTATATTTTAGCTTTTAATTTATTTTATTAGTAGTAAATAAAAGTCAATCATTTTTTGATTATATTTTGTTATTTTATTTTATTAATTTTAAATAAAAGTTAAGTTTTGATGGGTTAATACAATTTTATTTAGTTTCTCATTTTTATCTATTATTTTAATCTATTGGAGTTATTCCTCTTAATATAGACCAACTATTTACCCCCTTTATCATCCATTAATTATAGAAAAGTATTCTAAAAGTTTTTCCCGAAATTTTTTTAAGAAAAAAATCATACAATTATAGTTAACTTCTCATCCTTAAAAATATATTTTTATAATTTTTCATCATTATTATAATCATTTTATTATTCAATAGTGAAAAGTGAATATTAATCCTATTTCTATTCACTTTCAAAGTTGAGTCTTTATTAACCTAGATTCTATTCACCACTTTCAAAGTTAAGATTTTGTTAATTTATTTTATTCAACTTTCAGAACTAAAAAGGTGCACATTTATTTTCTTTGATTTGTTTCAATTATTATTAACCACTTTATGTCTCTGCCATCCATAAAATGTGGGGAAAATGATTGTTCTAGCATAATTACACCTTTATACCATGTTCTCATCTTGTCACCCACACTAAGACTTTACTATTATTATTGTGTTTGTATCTTGGAATATGTGTAATCATTTATAAATTTTTAATCATTATAAAAAAATAAAAAGTAAAAATAACATTTTAGGTCAAAGGTCATGCATCTTCTAGTTTAGGCTTTTTCCAAATAATATATTAAGAGGAGAATTACCCCTCCATTTAACCTACAATCACAAAGCAACAACCTCATCCAATAGTGCAATATTTAATGAGACATATTCTCACATCACAATGAGTTAATAAGTGGACAAACTCAACCTTTTTCATGACATGCAAGATTTATTTATCTATTTATTAATTTAATTAATCTTACAAATCTAACTCATAATTAAAAAAGTTATCAAATACTTCACCCTAATTCTTTATAACTTTACTATCTCAAGAAAAAGAATATATGAAAATATGCATCATTAGAAATAGATGCATTGCACATTTAATGTTATACATACTATCTATATCTATATCTATATATATATATATATATATATATATATATATATATATAATATAATATGAATAATATATATTTATCTAAATGTTGAATTACTCGATATATATAGTTTACCTACTCATAATAATATCACACATAAAAATATTATAACTTCTCACTCACAACGATACATATTATAACTTCTAACTCACAAGGGTAATAGTTCACTCTCCAAGATAATCAAAATGATTAATATAGTACATGCCAATATGTAAAATATTTTAATTTATCTCTTATCTTAAAGTGGTTATTTATATTATATTAATTTGAATTATAGATAAGTAATATTTTGAAAGTTGTATATATTACTAATGTGATTTTTTAAGTTAGATGTTTCTAGTGAATATTTGTTTTATCATCACAAACAATAAGTCAAAATATAGAAAGCAATGTTACACATGACAAAAAGTACTCTTAGTGACATTGAATTTCATCATTTATAATTCTATGTTTCATTGTTTGTTCTTTATGATGTTTAAATTGTTTAAGTGTTAATGTTTGGGTTTATTCAGTTTTTGTTCTAAATGATGTTTAAATTATTTATCTACTAATCTTTGGTTTGAAAGAATCACATGTAATTATACTTAAAAATCACATTTACAAGAAGTAAACATTTTTTATAAAAATATTTAAACATTAAAATCCCACAAAATGCCCACCTAATTACCATCTTGTTGAGCACACACTTATACTGAGAGGGGGGTTTGAATCAATATAAGATTATTATTTTTTTACTTTTCAAACATTTATCAACCATAAGAAAACAATCACATATGAGATCTATTAACTAGAGAACATGGAATAGAAGATTTATGTGGAAACTCTTTTAAGCGAAAAACACAAAACTTATCCTTATAATTCTTTGTAGGAACCAATCTAATGTTACAAATATTTGTATGCACCAACCTACTATTACAAATATTTGTAGGAACAAATCTCTTTTACAAATATTTGTAGGCACCAAACTACTGGAGACATAAATCCCCAATGATACAAATATTGGTAGGCATAAACCTACTCTTACACATATCCGCAGACACCAATCTACTGGAATCACCAATCCCCATCGCTAAGAACCAACTTCTCAAGAGACACCAATCTATTACATATCTTCATAGACACAAAGATAATGTAGACACCAATCCCCACTACAAAGCTCCAACTTAGCAAGAGACACCAATCTCTTAGAGATATTCGTAGACACCAATCCCCACTGCTAAGGAACAACTTAGCAAGAGACACAAATATCTTACAGATATTTGTAGAAATCAATCCCCATCGCTAAGCAATAAAGAGACACCAATCTCTGAGATGCACCAACCTCCATTGAATATGCTTGTTACTTCTACATTCACTAGGTATGCTCGTTTATTCTTCCTTTATGAATTCTACTCACTTCATCTTCCTTCAACAAGTATGCTCATTACTTCTTCCTTTACCAGGTCTTACCAAAATTTGAATTTCCAAATGGAAACTTTCCCAAATATTGTTTTTATAGGCCTCTTCCCAAGAAGTAACTTGTACAACATGTCACATATCCAATTTTGTAAACCTTTTTCTAAATTTTTTACTTGGGGTACTTTTGTATGTCTCCTCTTTTATTTGAAATTTTCATAGTCTTAAGAGTCCTAGAAAGGAATTTATAGTGAAAATTCCAAACTCACCTTTTTGAAAATGATCTTAAAACCATTCATAAACCTTAATTTCCATGGATCATATCTTAGAATGTACATCGAAACAACATTTGAAATTTTTACCTAGGATACTTTTGTATGTATCCTCTATTATCTAAAAAAATCACAGTAGGAAGAGTTTGAAAAAATAAATTATACTAAAAATACCAAACTCACCTATTTGAAACTGATTTTACGAGCATTTAGGAACCCTATCTTTCATAAAGAATATATGAGAAAGTATAGACAACTCACATGTGAAATTTTTACGTGAGATATTTCTATATGTCTCCTCTATTTTGTAAAACCTTCACAATCTAAAGATGTTGGACATAGTGGCACGATATTGTCATTGATGTCAAACAGGGTGCATAAGAACATTTTTCAAAAGATCGGAAGAGATAGTGCTTTTGAAATCATGCACGAGATCAGGTTTTCGAAAGAGAATTTTTACAAGTGGAAACAAATCAAGCAAGCAGAGTTGTTCATCCAAAATTCAAATGTAAATGTGATCGTTGGATCACAAAGGAAACTGGCATAAATGAGGAGAGAATGTGGTCGTCTAATTAAAGATTCAAGATTTTGAATTGAGCCAGAATTCTGGAATAGTCAAATTCTGGAAAACCGTTGGATCGTGTTAAGATTTTTGGGTTAAAGAAGGACCGTTAGATGAGTTCAAGTTACTCTAGGTTTATTCGAGAGAATTGGGAAGTGGAAAAAATAAAATAACTCAAAATATTGAAGACCAAAATGAAAGGCCCGAGATCCTGAATAGTTGAATTCTCGACAGCCATTGGATCTTGTTAAGATTTTTAGGCTAAAGAAGTATTGTTAGATGAATACAACTTACTCGAGCTTTATTCGGGAGAATTGGAAAGTGAGAAAAAGACAATAACCCAAAGTCTCGAAGACCAAAATGAATCTGGACCATTTATCTATAACTTATCATAGTCGTTGGATGAAATCCAAGTGGAAGGATAGCATAAGCATTTCCATCCTGACCACTTCAACACTGACCAACTTCGGTTAAAATTGGAGCAACAATTAACAGGACCTTTGAATCCCCAAAGTCACGACAACTGTTGATATGGAGTAAAACATGGGAATCATTAGATCATAAGGAGACGATCAAATTCGACCCTAACCACTTTGGAGGAAAAGGGTTTAGAACATATAAGTTCACTTGAAGCCGAAGCTCTGAAATAACGAAGTAAGACACATGGAACACACATTAAATATCCCACATCACCATAGTCCAGAACAACAAGACCACATCGAAAAGAACACATTTCACAATCTGATGATGACAGGTGTCAACGTCTAGTTGTAATTTTAGATATGCATAAGTCACGGATCTATGTAACACATGGTATCCACTCGGCCAATGCCACATCAACAATGACGTTAGCAAGCTATGTCACTATGAGAGGATATCCTTTGGGGATATCTAGTTTCTCCAATGAAAAACTACCCAAAGCGTTGAATGCCGAAATTAATGATGGTCATTGAAGATCCTTTGGGTTCTCACATGACCGTTAGATCAAATGTAGTGGAAGGATAGAGTAAGCATGAGATGCTAACTCATTGTAGTATTATGACTTATTCGATAGGTAAAAATTCAGTGTGATTAACCTACTTCATAACTCAAGTAGCATGAAGTCCCAAAGTTACGAATATCCAAATACTCGAAGAGAGGAATCTTCTTTGTTCCTAAGCCCATGGTCCTAGCTCCTGGAAATGTGAAGCTTATTAAGAAGGGAAGTGATGATACTGTAAATTCTAACCTTGTACAATATCGACTGCAAACAGATATTCAAAAAAAGAACAGAAAAGATACAATGGAAAATACAAACATTACACGAAGATTTTTCCCCTCGAAACCCAAACTGGGAAAACCAACATATTCTATATTATTCATCATGTTACAATGTTTACAATACAAAATAAATATAGGATCCAATGACATCCAAAACCCTACCCAATGACCTAGATTAGTCCAAAACCCTAATTCCTTAACCGAAAATAGAAAACCATCAGCAAAGAAACCATGTGTCGAAAAACCACCTAAATATAATGCGGTCCCGACGCAGAAATTCAAAGAATATAACACATACCCAACAAATACGCACTCCGATATAATTTGTTCTGGAAGAGTTGGAAAACTGCAAAGACCTGAGTCTCGAAATGTTGAAGTTTTGAAGTGACCACAACCGTCGTATATAATATAAACACTTCGGCAAAATGCACTATGGAAGGTTTAATGATTGCAAAGACTCAAAGTCTTGAAGGATGAAGTTATGAAGTAATGGCAGTCATCCATATCAACATGCAATTAATACGTGACCATTAATCTTGATAATTGACTAAGAACTCGTTTGTCTTAGTTCCTGGTAACCACCTATGGTATTATGGAATAGAGGTCCTGATGAGTTTATGTGTGAAATTTAACACACAAAATGAGAATTTTCTCTCGATCAAGAAGGAACGTTAAACCAGATAGGATCTGGACTTTGTATTGATTTATCTTAAGTAACTCAATACATGTAATTCATTATAAAGATAATAAAAAATATTATATATGATCAACAAAAATTGAGAATGAAA
>JASDQU011404502.1:68907-87881 GCA_032191745.1 Picea mariana
AGGATCTTTGGAGGTCATGATCGGTATGGACTAGTCGGAATCGCATGAGGTGATACTCAACTGTAAGACGAAATGGTTGAGCTTGGTCGATGATGAGAGACAAATATGCGTGGTTGTAGGTCAAAAATACAGGGTTTGCATGAGGTGCATCTCTTCCTTGTAGTTATGGAAGAGTATGTGAAAGGGGTGTAAGTTTTATGCGATCCTTGCATTAAACGATAAGGGAGTAGCGAAAGGTCTAGAACACCTTCTGGTGGTGAGTGAGTTTGTGGACGTCTTCCCAGAGGAGTTACCTGGGATGCCACCAGAGAGGGAATTGGATTTTACCATAGACCTAAAACCGAGGACTGAACCGATAGCGAGAATGCCTTATCATATGCCAACCCGAGAGTTACAGGAGTTGAGAATGCAACTGAAGGAGTTGATGGACCTGGGACTTATACATCCAAGTGTGTCACTATGGGATGCACATGTTATCTTCATACAAAATAAGGATGGCTCATGGAGACTTTGCATTTACTATCATCGATGGACTATTGAGGTTTAAAAATCGGATTTACCTACCACCGAAGGACAAGTTGAGGAGTTTGATCCTAAATAAGGCTCACAAAGCAGTGTACATGGATCACCCAGGAGTCACAAAGATGAGGGAGGACCTTAAACCCTTACTCTTCTGGAAAGGAATGAAGGCAGACATAGTTAACTATGTGGCTAGATGTCTAGAATGTCAACAGGTGAAGGATGAACATAGACATCCAGTAGGATTACTACAACCTCACACTATTCTGGAATCGAAATGGGAGGTCATTTTGATGGATTTCATTGTTGGATTTCCACTAACAGCAAGGAGACACGACTTGATTTTTTTGGTATTCAACACTCTGACAAAGAGTGCTCATTTTATTCCTTTGTGTATGACGTATCAGGCACCTAATATAGATATATTTTTCATCAGTGATATTGTGAGGCTACATGGTGTGCCTAAGAGGATTATATCCGATCGTGGATCGATGTTTACTAGACGATTTTGTACTAGTTTCCAAGAGGCCTTGGGAACCCAACTTAACTTTATTAATGCATATCACCTTGATATAGACAAGAAGACCAAACAAACAAACCAAGTCTTGGAAGACATGTTTCGCATGTATGTGATGGAACAACAGAAGCATTGGGAAGAATTCTTTCCACTAGTAGAATTCGCTTATAACAATAGTTACCAAAGCACCATTAAGATGGCGCCTTTCAAGTTTCTTTATGGGCGACCATGTCGGATGCATTTTAGTTGGGATTAGCTTGAGGATAGGGTCTTGGTGGGACCATAAGTGATCCAATAAATGGAAGATCAAATGAAAACAATAAGACAAAGGATCAAAGAAGTGCAAGATCTACAGAAGAATTATGACGATGTGTGTCATGTCGACCATAGTTACAAAGTTGGAAACTAAGTATTCTTGTAGGTAAAACTGCATAAGAGTTCGATCAAGTTTGGAAAGGGGGATAAAATATCTCCTAGATTTGTGGGACCTTTCATGATTGTGGAGAGGAAGGGGCCTATGGCCTATCGACTAGCCTTGCCTTATTCTTTGAGGCATATGCACGATATTTTTCATGTATCTATTTTGAGACATTATATTAGTGATCCTACACATGTTATTGACATGAGTTTTATGCAGGTATCGGATGAGGGGGAACTCATGGTTGAGCCAAACCACATCTTGGATAATCTCATTAGACAACTACGACATCAAACAGTAGATTAGGTAAAGGTCTAGTGGGAACTTATGCAAACTTATTCTTTGAGGACACTTGCTTGCAAGTGATCTCTATGATTATACTATTGGCCATTGATTATGATTATGAGGCATTAATCTGATTATATTTTATTTTGTGTATTTAAATAGAAAGGTACTATTGACTGGGTTCTCCTGAGTGTGCAAGACTTTGGAGCTCGAGGATGTAGAGACATTGATGTAACCTCTTGTACTCTAGATCGAGTCAGGGAGTGGACTATTGGGGTTTCATTTTTGTTGATATGACATATGCACATCTGATTAGATGTTCTGATGATTGATTTTATTTCTGACATGATTCATTGATGATGTAGTTTGATGATAGCTTGCCAAACAAAATCACATGTGGAGTAGAGGGGTCATGCATGACAACCAGAGACACTGAGGGAGAGGTGTGGACAACAGCCCTGCCATAGCCTACTAGCACTCATGTTGTGGCTCGAACTGTAGGTTAATGATTACCTAGTTTGAGAAGATCTGCAGATGTCGTGAGGGAAAACTGTGAAAGTCTCTCACAATGATTCTAAAGGATTCTCAATAAGGCAGGGGCCTTATTCCTTATAGGCCCTTAGTTTTCCACACGATCACCTAGAAGAGTATTGATTCAAGGGGTTTTTTATGTCTAACAAGTCAGTCAAGAGGCAAGTGGAACCCTTGTAGCACATAGTGCGTCTTGAAGGGCACGTCACGCAAGAAAAATGGAAAGAGGCGAGTGGCAGCCTTGGAGCACGTAGTTCGTCATGAAGGGCACATTGTGAAAGGAAAATAGAAAGAGGCAATTGGCACCCTTGAAGCATGTAGTGTGTCCTAAAGGGCACGTCACGCAAGGGAAACATAATGAGGTGAGTGGCACCCTTTGAGCACCTAGTGCATCCTTAAGGGAACATCGTGTTGTTAAATAATAAGTGAATAAACCTAGATGTCCTTAGAATGAATGATGTGATAATAAAGATTTAAAAACAATTTCCCTAATAAAAATGTCGCCCAATCTAAGAAATTAAAATCTAGGTCTAAGTGATACTTGTGGTAAAAATAATAATAATCATAGTTAAACATGTAACAAGAAGGGGGTAAGAAATTCAATTAATTTATTAAAATCAAATTATATTGGGGGATTAAAATTTTAAAAGGAAAATGATTATTTTATCAACTTATGCTAATTAAATTTATTAATTAAAAAGGAAAAAGGGAAAGAGGTGGTTTTTCTACACTTGCTAATTTGAGTTTTAGTTGAAAAGGGAAAAGAGTGAAACTTGAAATAAAAAGGAAACTAAGGGAAAAAGGGGAAACATAAAGAAAAAGGGAAACATAAGGAAAAAGATGAATGTCTAACTTAGTAAGGAATCTTGCCTTTAAGAACTTGCTAATTATGAACTCAACTAGGAATTTAGTAAAGTCGTAAGTCATTTAATATGTGTAAGGGAATATTGGGACACCAAGGAGCGATTTTAGGAATGCTTTTAGGTGGATGAGGGAAATATGAGTAATTAATTTCTGGTGCAACTAGGGGGATGGGTGACATCTGTACGGGGGAGGTTTTTCTAAATTAAATTAATGAAAAATAAATTAAATGGAAATTTGGGAAAGAAATCACTTAGAAAATCTATAAAAAGGATGGCGGAGGGGTATGGATTTATTCTTCATGCGTAACGTTACACTTTAGAATTTTTGAATTGACTGACTTATCTTGTGGGAGTTAGGATACCCAGCTCTGGTAATGAGTGGTAGCTCAGCCTTGTTAGGCAGGCTGGGAGCTAGTTATTCTATGGTATAGTGTGCATGGCCCCTTTGTGGCTTGGGGGGATAAGGGGGAAGAAGAGTACCCCTAGCCTTGGTTTGGAGGTACCGGTGAAGTCACATCAATCGGCAAGTGGGAGCTAGATGGAGCGTGCGTGGGACAATGACTCAGAGCGGTCAACTTAGGCTATGGTATGCATGCATTTATTTTGAATGGTAGATTAATATTTTTCTTGTGCCTTCATTACTGTATTTCTATTATGTAAAGAATGTGTTTTACTCAGCATTTTTAATCAAGAACTTAATGTCATCATAGATTTAAGCTCGCTGCATTGAATTGATTTCCTTGGAAACCCCATCCATGATTGTTATGACTGTCATGTTTGTTTATTGATTATTATGAAGAGTTTGTGCTTTATCTTTCTTCCTCATCCCTAAATCATCATACCACAACTCAACAGTTGGCCAGGAGTTGAATCGACGGTCATCACTTGGGTGCATATAGACCTATAGATTCTAATGCCCTACTATTCGATGCATGGATGATGAGCAAAAGATTTTTTTGCCCAGCTATCTACCCATGTTTATTGTTCCTGGTTGATGGATTGTCTTGTGCCTTCTTGCAATTGATTACCCTTGCGTATTGTTTATATTTTCTCTCTGCATTTTCACCCACATTTACCCAGCATTCAACCCACTCTCCTTGGCATATTACACACAACGATTTGTATTTATTTTTTGCACAACAACTCCATAATTTACTCTGTGTTTTTAATCCTCTACAATTTATTACATTTCAAAAGAGAAATTTATTTGTGTTTGAATAACGAAATTGTTGTTGCCATGCATTCTCCTTACTTTGCATTGACAGTACATTATGCATTGATTGGACAACAGAATTAAAATATGTACAACGATTTCATATTGTGTATATATAGATTGGACACTTAATTTTTGACGTAGACCATGAAGTTATAGTGAAATTGCAGCTAATCTACTTCATTACCTAGACAACAAATTTATCATATTTCTGACAACAATGTCATTGTTATACACCACTAGTTTTATCAATAGAATATCATCAGACTATTTATTGGACTGCGATGCATTGTTTCTTCATTGACTATGTTTTATATGCCAAATGGACCACGATTTTGTTGTTGCATTGCCTGCATCATTTATGCCAAACTGACCATGATTTCGTTGTTGCATTGACTACGTTTTTCATGCCAAACTGACCATGATTTCATTGTTGCATTGACTATGTTTTACATGCTAAACTAACCATGATTTTACATGCTATGAATGATTGTGTTTTCCCTTTGTTGACTACGTTCTTAAGCCTGTAGATGAACGCGACATCATACCTTGATAGGCAACGACTTTAAGATTTGAATGAATGTGATTTGAATCTTTAATCACACCTTGATTTTCTGCATTAGGTGATTGTGATTTGAATCCTTTAATGACAGTGGTTTCCTCTCTGCAATTTAATGTATTTGAAGGTGAATTTACCTTAAGTTTTAACACATCTAGCTTGTGATTTCTCCTCTGGAATTTATTGCATTTCATTGGTGAATTTACCCTTTAGTCACTACATTCATCAGACTGTGATTTATTACTTCATTGACTGTGATTTTCCCTTTGTATTGACTGTGAACTTGATGTTAAACTCATTGAAACTCTGATGGTCAAACTCAACAATTTTTATTTGATGAATCACAATGAACTTGATGTTAAACTCAATGAAATTATGATGGTAAAACTCAACACTTTTTATTTGATGAATCACAACGAAATTGATGTTAAACTCAACGAAATTATGATGGTAAAACTCAACAATTTTTACTTGATGAAACCCAACAAACTTGATGTTAAACTCAGTGAAATCTTTGAATGGTAAACCCAATCTATTTTGATGCAGGAGCATCGTAAGCAGTCAAGCGAGCGTGGAGGTGAAAGACAGTTGGAAAGTGCAACATGCATTTTCACATTTTGAGATATTTTTGAAAACATTAAATGTAATGGTTAAAGGGAAGCGTACTCACATATTGTAAACATATCATGAGAAATTGCTCTCATCTATAAAAAGTTAAGGCATTTATGCATAGTTAATGAAAGTAGGTAGATTTGAAACATAGATTAGATAGTTAGAGAGAAGGAGGGAAAATAGATATAGACAACCTCGTCTTTGTATTATACAATCATTAGAATAATAGCAAAGAATAGAGAAGAGGAGAGAGTTGTAGTAGAGATTTGTGGAGAAAACCCCATGTATAGGACCTTTGAATTAATATAAGAAGCTTGAACCAAATTTCATGGTGTTATGATGTTGTATGCTTATACATGGTGAATGGTATGCTTACAATGTTTTTATTCTCTCTATCTTTGTATTTGTTGTTGTTCTGTGTTGAATGTATGATTTCATGTTAAGTATTTGAAGTCTGAGAGAGAAAGAGAATGAGTTTCAATTGTTTCTCATCTTGAGTGAGAAGTTCTTGCAAGGAGTGCAGTGGAACGTCCACAAAGAGTGCGTTGACAAAATTTCAGAGTTTATCTCTGAAAAATCTCAGGAGGGATACCATTGTTCTCATTCCAACAGAAGTGAAGGAGTAGCACAGAAATTCGTGCAAGGAGTGCGCAGGTGTTGGAAGTCTTGGGACTTATCAACAAAAGGAGAGTTGAAGGACTGTTGTTGCAAGGAGTGCATAGAGTTGAGAAGATCAAATACATAGGGGTATTTGATAGATTGATGCAAGGAGTGCGTGTAGGATTTTTTGTGAGGCTCAAAGTGGCTAGAGGAAGCTCAGGAGGGTTGACACCTTTGAAGTATTCAAAGGAAGATTTTGAAGATGAAGGTCGGAGTCATCCAGTCGAGGTAAAGTTTAGCCAGGGAGAACTTTGGTTCATTTTGTAGGAGTTGTCAAGGAGGAAATTGAATGGTCGGAACTCTCCAAGGAGAACTCCCGAAGTCATGAGGACTGTGAGATCTAGAGAAGCTGCAAGGTGGATAAGGGAGGATGAAACCATTAGTTTGGTTTCAAGAATCAACATGGGCCATTGATCATTACCTGTCGCAATCCACCAGATCATTTCGGTGTCCAGAAACCTGAGAGGACAGAGGTTGAGACTGAGAGTTTTGAACTCTGGATACCTGAAAGTCCAAAATCGCACTGGCTGTTGGATTAAGGGGAGGATTATAGCCATTAATCCTATTGGAGGTACCATTTCAGAGATTGGGGATTCATGGGTTGGAGAGTCAGAAGTCTTGCATTAGGATTCGTGAAATCACGAAGTCCGAAATACCGATAAAGTGACACGACTTGTGTGGAAGTCAATGTTTGGCTCACCTATTGAGTTTTGGCATTTTGGCATTCAGGAAGATGAGAGGCAAGGGATTCTTTGTTCTGAGATTCCCATAGTTGCGAAATGCGATAAGGCCATGCAAGAGGAGGGCATGGCCAACATTTCGTGAAATCATCATTTCGGGTTTCAACAGTTGAAAGGACATGAAGCTCGACACTAGGAATCGCGAAACCCAAAGTCCCAAATTAAAAAAAAAAATGCATGACGTTATTTTGGGCCTAGGGGATTTGAGTTGGCACCTAGTGTTTGTCCACACAGGCTCAATTCATAAGGACCTATGGATCGAAATTGTTGAAGGTTACAATAGGGATCCAAAAGAGCCACTTCGGCTCAGAAGGAGATTTGAATGATCTTGTGAGCGAATCTCGACCTGCGGGTTGGAGGTCTATGTCAAGTTTGGTAACAGAGCCCAGAAAAAGTTCTTTGTTTTTTGTAGCAAAGGAAGGAAGAATATTTCTCATCCATGCTGCTGAGAAGAAGAGATAGACCAATGCCTGATCCAGCAGTGGAAAGGGAAATGCGTGAGTTACGTGCGAAGCTTGATGCCATGGAGATAGCACAGAGGTGCACAGTCGACACTTTGGATATCAGTGAGGATGACAATGAAAATGAAGTTGGGCATGGAGAAGAAATCATAGTCGAAGATGCTACAGATCAACACCTGTTCAGGGCTGTCACGAGGATAGGTGCCAGGGCAAAGATGGAGATTCCCATGTATGAGGGAAACCTAGATGTTGAAGATCTTCTAGACTGGATTAGAGCTCTGGATAAATATTTTGACTATGAGGATGTTGAGGAAGAAAAAAAATTCAAACATGTTGTCACTAGACTTAAAGGGCATGCATCATTACGATGGGATGAACTGCAGGCTGACAGACGTTGCAAAGGCAAGCAGAAAATCAAAAGTTGGGATAGAATGGTATCGAATATGAAATCCAAATTCAAACCCAAGGATTATCAAATCACTCTGTTTCAGAGGATGCAAAATTTGAGACAGAAGCTAATGTCGATGAGAGAGTACACTGAGGAGTTCTACAAGATAAACATCAGAGCAGGTCATCGGGAAAGCGATGATGAAAAGGTTTCCAGGTACATGAATGGTCTGAGATATGACATCCAATATGAGATGAGCATGATGATCATTTAGAGTGTATAAGATTCTTATCATATGGCTCTGAAAGCTAAAGAGAAGCTAAGGCGAAAGCAAGGTCAAAGAGGCCGAGAAAGAAGTCTAGCCAGAGGCAAAACAATTGCCCAAGACAGGACTCAAAGACCTCAAGAAGAGGTGAATAAACCTCAAACTTAGCATCATAGAGGAGGAAGCTCACAGAGAGGGAAGTATGTTGATAAAAACACTTTTCCTAGAGCTAGAGGAAGAGGAAGAGGCCGAGGAGCTGAAGTGAAATGTTTTTTCTGTGGGAAGAATGGACATAAATCTTATGAGTGTCCAAATAGAAAGAAGGAAGGAGATGAGACTAACATTGTCGAAGCACAAGGATGGAATGTTGAGGCAGAAGATGATGAGGGCGGAAGATCCTTGATGATGAGAAAAGTTCTCTTGAAGCCAGAGAAGGAGGCAGCGAACCTAGTCCAAAGGAACAGTCTATTTTGGACTACTTGCAAGACCAAAGACAGGGTATGCAAGGTAATCGTGGATAGTGGTAGCACAGATAATCTCATTTCTACAGAGATGGTAGAAAACTTGGAGCTAGAGACTATCGTACATCCAAGACCATACAGAGTTTCATGGCTACAAAAATGACATTAGGTAAATGTCACTAAACAATGTTTAGTTGAATTTAAGATAGGAGGATATAAGGACGAAATATTATGTGATGTCATTCCCATGGATGTTTGTCATCTATTGTTGGGTATACCGTGGCAATATGACAAAAATGTGGTTCATGATGGGAGAAAGAACACATACACCCTGGAGAAGAATGGGAGAACTAACATGTTGCTGTCGATTAAGGATAAAGAAGTAAAACCAGAGGTGAGCAACACTGTACTTCTCATGAGTGGGAAGGAACTTCTTAATGAGGTTAAGAAGAAGGAAGACAAACAATTTATTATGGTCAGGAAGCCTAGAATTGTTTTGAACAGTACAAGAGTGGACGATTTACCAGAGGAAATCCAACAACTACTGGAAGAGTTTGTTGATATAGTAGTGGACGAACTACCTCGTTTGTTTCCACCTATCAGAATTATAAGCCATCATATTGATCTTATACCTGGAGCTACTTTACCTAACAAAGAAACGTATAGATTGATGCCACAGGAGAATGAAGAAGTCAAGAGGCAAGTCCAGGATTTAATGGACAAAGGATTGGTTAGGGAAAGCTTGAGTCCATGTGTTGTTCTGACAGTGCTTAGCTCAAAGAAAGATGGAGGCTGGAGGATGTGTATAGAATCAAGAGCGATCATTAAGATCACTTTCAGATATATATTTCCATTGCCAAGGATGGATTATTTGATGGATTGCTTGAGTGGAGCAAGATTTTTTTCAAAAGTCGATTTGAAAAGCAGATATCATCAAATTTGCATGAGGGAAGGTGATGAATGGAAGACAACATTCAAGACAAATGAGGGGCTATATGAATGGATTTTTATTCCATTTGGCTTAACAAATGTGCCTAGTACTTTCATGAGATTGATGAATGAAATCCTAAAGGATTTCATAGGAAAATTCATCATTGTATATCTTGATGATATATTGATTTTCAGCAAAACTGAAGCAGAACACTTGAAGCACTTAGCTGCAGTGATGAGGAGATTGTAGCAAGAGAAACTACTGATAAATATGAAGAAATCGACATTTATGAGGACATATCTCATTTATTTGGGTTTTTTTATCTCTGCAAATGAGATAAAAATGGATCCGGATAAGGTAGAAGCAATTAAGAATTGGCCATCACCAAAAAGTGTATTTGAGGTTCGAAGCTTCCATGGTTTAGCTAGTTTCTACAGGAAATTCATCCAAAATTTCAGTGGAATTAGCACACCAATGATGGATACGGTGAAGAAAAGAAACAAATCTTTTCACTAGACAGAGGAAGCAGAGAAGAGTTTCAATATGCTAAAGAAGAAAATCACAGAGCAACCAATTCTGGTGTTGCCATATTTTAGTAAGACATTTCAGGTCAAGTGTGATGCAAGTGGATTTGCAATTGGAGCAGTCTTAAGCCAAGACGATAGGCCGGTAGCATACTTCAGTGAAAAGTTGAATGAAGTGAAGGTTAAGTACTCCACATATGACAAGGAATTTTATGTGGTCATACAAGCACTGAAGAAGTGGAGGCACTATTTGGTTCCTAAGGAGTTTTTTTTCTATAGTGACAATCATGCTTTACAATTCGTGACTCAACAAGAGAAGTTGAACCAAAAACATGCAAAATGGGTTGAATACATGCATAATTTTACTTTTGTGATTAAACATATTTCTGGAACTGCTAACAAAGTTGTTGATGCTTTGAGCAGGAAATGTTTGTTGATGCAGGAATTTAGAGTCAAAACTTTGGGTTTTGATAATCTCAAAGAAATGTATAGGGATGACCCAGATTTTAAGGAAGCGTATGAGGCATCTAAGAATCCAATTCTTAGGGACAGAAGCCAGTGGTTTGAGTATATGATCCAAGATGGATTTTTATTCAGGGGAAATTAGCTATGTTTTCCAAAATGCTCCATGAGGGAGAATTTGTTGAAGGAAAATCACAGTGGAGGATTGGCCGGACATTTTGGTCATGATAAGACGTTCTCAAAATTGAATGACTCATATTTTTGGCCAAGAATAAGGACAAATGTCAAGAGATTTGTGGACAGATGCAGAATTTGTCAGCACACAAAAGGAAAAAGGCAGAATAGAGGGTTATACTAGCCATTACCCATACCAGAAAGGCCATGGGATGCAGTGAGCATGGATTTTGTATTGGGACTGCCAAGAACGCAAAGAGGTTTTGATTCAATCTTTGTGGTGGTAGACAGATTTTCAAAAATGGCACATTTTGTGCCATGTCAGAAAACCAGTGACGCAACTCACATTGTGAACATGTTTTTCAAAGAAGTCGACAGACTTCATGGCTTTCCTAGGAGTATCATTTCTAATCGGGATACCAAGTTCGTGGGACATTTCTGGAGGACTTTATGGAAGAAGCTAGGGACAAATTTGTCATTTAGTTGAGCTTATCATCCTCAAACTGATGGACAAACAGAAACATAGGCAAAGTCCATTTTAGATTGTGTATGGAATGTAGCCAAGGGTAGTTTATGAATTGAAGGATTTAGAACATAATGAAACTAGAAGTGCTAGTGTAGAGGATTTTGCAGATGCAATGAAGGAGCTTCACAGCCGAGTGAAGGAGCGATTGCAGAATTCAAATCAGGAGTATAAGAGCAGAGAAGATCACCACAGGTGAGAACTTCAATTTGAATTTGGTGATCTGATTCTTACACATCTGAGGAAAGAAATGTTCCCAAGGGGAACATATAATAAGCTAAATGAAAAATATTGGACCATGCAGAGTCATGAGGAAATTTGGGGAAAACACATATGAGATTGAATTACCTGATGGGGTTGGAATTTCATCAATATTCAACATATCAGATTTTTACCCTTACAAAGATGAAGAAGCAGGAGCAGAGGATGAACAGACAGAGGTCTAGTGGACTAAACAAATTCCTATAGCTAAAAAGCCACAGATGGACAGAATAATTAACAAGAGAATCAACAAGAAGACTAGGAGGAAAGAGTATTTTGAATACTTGTTCAAGTGGAAGGGACATCCAATTGAAGATGCTAGCTGGGAAGATGAAGTAGAAATTAGGAAGCATGGGAAGACCGTGCAAGAACTCATGAATAGGAGTCCATGAAAATTTTCAAGCAAGGGAGTATGATGTAGGATCATCATAAGCAGTCAAGCAAGCGTGGAGGTGAAAGATAGATGGAAAGCGCAACATGCATTTTCTCACGTTTTGAGATATTTTTAAAACATTAAATGTGATGGTTAAAGGGAAGTGTACTCACATATTGTAAACAGATCATGATCGATTTCTCTCATTTGTAAAAAGTTAAGGCATTTATGCATAGTTAATGAAAGTAGGTAGATTTGAAACATAGATTAGACAATTAGAGAGCAGGAGGGAAAACGGATATAGACACCCTCATCTTTGTATTATACAATCATTAAAAAATTAGCACAGAATAGAGAAGAGGAGAGAGTTGTAGCAGAGAGTTGTGGAGAAAACCCCATGTACATGAGCTTTGAATTAGTATAAGAAGCTTGAACCGAATTTCATGGTGTTATGATGTTGTCTGCTTATACATGGTGAATGGTATGCTTATAGTGTTTTTATTCTCTCTATATATGTATTTGTTGTTGTTATGTGTTGAATGTATGATTTCATGTTAAGTATATGAAGTCTGAGAGAGAAATAGAATGAGTTTCAATTGTTTCTCATTCTGAGTGAGAAGTTCCTGCAAGGAGTGCAATGGAACGTCTGCAAAGAGTGCATTGACAAAATTTCAGAGTTTATCTCTGAAAAAACTCAGGAGGGATATCGTTGTTCTCATTCCAACAAAAGTGCAGGAGTAGCACAGGAAGCCATGCAAGGACTACGCAGGTGTTGGAAGTCTTGGGACTTATCAACAAAAGGAGAGTTGAAGGACTGCTATTGCAAGGAGTGCACAGAGTCAAGAAGATCAAATACACAAGGGATTTGATAGATTTCCACAAGAAGTTCGTGCAATAGTTCTTGTGAGGCTCAAAGTGGCCAAAGGAAGCTGAGGAGGGTTGACACCTTTGAAGTATTCAAAGGAAGATGAAGGTCGGATTCATCCAGCCAAGGTAAAGTTCAGCTGAGGAGAACTTTGGTTCATTTTGCAGGAGCTGTCAAGGAGGAAATTGAACGGTCGGAACACTCCAAAGAGAACTCCTGAAGTCGCAAGGACCATGAGATCTAGAGAAGCTGCAAGGTGGATAAGGGAGGACAAACCCATCAGTTTGGTATCAGGAATCAACATGGGCCATTGATTATGACCTGTCACGAGCCACCAGATCATTTCAGGGTTCGAAAAACTAAGAGAACAGAGGTTGAGACCGAGAGTTTTGAACTCCCGATGCCCGAAATTCTGAAATCCCTCTAGCCGTTGGATCAAGGGGAGTCTTATAGCCATTGATCCCATTGGAGGTACCATTTTAGAGATCGGGGATTCATGGGTTGGAGAGTCGGAAGTCTTGAATTAGGATTCACGAAATCGCGAAGTCCGAAATCCTGATAAAGTGACACGACTCGTGTGGAAGTCAACTTTTGGCTGACCTATCGGGTTTTGACATTTCGGCATTCAGGAAGACGAGAGGCAAGGGATTCTTTGTTTCGACATTCTTGAAATTGCGAAATGCGATAAGGTTGTGCAAGAGGAGGATGTGGTCAACGTTTCGGGAAATCAAAATTTCAGGTTTCGATAGTTGAAAGGCTGGGAAGCTCGACACTAGGGATCGTAAAACCCGAAGTCTCAAATTTAAAAAAAAAAGGCACGACGTTATTTTGGGCCTAGGGGATTTGATTTGGCACCTGGTATTTTTCCATGCAGGCTCAATTCATAAGGACCTCTGGATCAAAATTGTTGAAGGTTCTGATAGGGATCCAAAAGAGCCACTTCGGCTCAGAAGGATATTTGAATGATCTTGTGAATGGATCTCGACCTACAAGCTGGGGGTCTGCGTCATATTGTTACACATGTGTTTTCTTTAATTGATAGTGAATTTATATCTGACTGCATTTTAACATTCATTGACAGTGAACTAGTTTTTTTTTTTTTTTAATGTCTAGCGGAATCAGCAACTAGTTAGGCACGTGGTCATGTTATCCAAATTCTACCACTATAACCTCTAGGTGTGCCCATGATTCCCCTTACGTGGCACACGTTGTAAGTCGAGGGGATTTGAACTTGAAACCTCATGGAACTTCATTTTCATGGCACTTTCCAATTGAGCTGCCCTTTGGGGGGATTATATGACTGTGTTTTATTACATATTGACTGCAATATTTATTTATGGGTGTAATAAATAGCATTGTAGTTGTGAATAAATAAACATTTGTTGTGACAGTCAATAGAATTGATTTATTCTCTTATATAGAAATCTACCTCATGTGTTTTTATATTGTCAATTTGAACAACAGAATTATTAGGAGACTTACGTTGGACAACAATTATATTTGTGTATAAGCAACGTAGATCCCTTACAAAATATTGATTATTAATTTAGACAACATTGTCGAGTATTTTATAACCAACATAGATCAGTAGTTCACTTACTTTAATGGACGGTGTGTAATTGTTGATCAACATATTTGATTTCGTTAAGTGTCTAACTTAGTTCACCTTATGATAACATTTAGGACCATAGTAGCTTGGTAACATTTCACCCTTCACACTAAGAAATCTTGCTTAGCATTTAATGGTTTGGTTGTTGGCAAATTCATGTAATAGCTTGTGCTTTTTCTTGTTGAAGGACGTCTTCTTGTGCCTTGTTGACCTGTTTCTTGGGGGTGTGGGTGTCGGCCCTAGCGCATTGGATTTATCTTGAGTCCTTGGTACATATAGGTTATGTTGTGCCAAGGTTATTGTCGCACCTGTCACCTGGGGACAACATGATTCTTGATGATGGTATCATGGCACACCCTATTGGATAGGGGAGAATGATAATGTGGTCGAAGTTTTTCCTTCCCGTTGTGGGTGTTGTTGATCATTGTAAGTTCATTGTGGGAGTTTGGGTTGTAATGCCTTCTTGCATTGGTTCTGCATGCCATAGAGGTTCTAGTTACTGGGCATCGATACCATTGTTTCGGGATTTTGGATATTGTCCCTTACCCTGTAGGCATTATCGTGTTTTTGTCAGGTGAGTAGTTGTTTCTATCTATCCTTGATTTCCACATGTTTCACCCAGTTGCTCGATTTGATAATGTGCGATTCATGGTTTTTTGTTGCCTGATCTGTGTGCATGGTGTTCGTCGTCTAGTTGATTGGTTTAACTGTAATCATTGTTGTCGTCCTGTTTTAAAATAATAAGTAAAAAGAAAAAAAAATTGTCTTCATGTGGTGTCGCTTGTAGTCTTAACGAAGGGGTCATTACAAGAAATAATTTCCCCCCTATCTACAAGTCTCCCCTTTGACATCAATGGTAAAGTGATGCTCCCCTTAAACTTGTGCTTCTCTTTAAGAATTTAGTATTTTTATGAGATAGATATAACTCCCAATTCCATGTCCCTTAATTTTTTTTTACTACAAAACTACTCAAACATGGTAAAGAAACACTCCTGAGGATGTCTAAACACTTTCACCAACAATGCAATATAATCATTCTTCGTCAATCCAAATAGTCTCTAAATCAAACATAAAAATTAGTACATCTCCAACAATAGTCAAACATAGTTCTATCATTATTATAGGGGCTAGTCAGCCCTATTGACTAGACTCGACAATCAACCAAATCTAAGTCAGTTGATTGTCTAAGCCCAGTATGTGAGTAGATCGAATAGCCATTTGGGTTGACTAACTGAGGTAGTTAAGAATTTATAACTTTCATATAATTAAACACACAAGTATATATATATATATATATATATATATATATATATAAATATATATATATATATATGACTGTGTAATAGAGGAAAGAGGGATATTGTTGTACATGATAAAGTACATATTTTCATTTCTTCCACTACTTTGTGTATGTTTCCATATATGTCTATGTGTAGATGTATATATTATTCTATCATATATGTTTCTCTATGTGATGAACTACTGGAAGCACTTTCATATTTTCCCCTAGATTACAACATTGGCTCTATTTTTAGTAGTTATGAACTTGAACATGTAAAGTAATCATAACATATATGTAATTATTGAAAGATATACATGATTGATGAGAGAAAAATATTGACATCTACATAAAAAATTATGCAAGGAGAAACTAATTGACGCTAGTCGAATCTCGAGTGCATTCCTTCATAAAGACTCACAAATGGTTCCTAGAATCCATTCTCGAAGAATTATTTGAATAACTTAACCAAACATATAATGCATAAACTAACTCTAGATGAACAATTAATCATGAAAATAACCAATGGTGGTTGAACAAATCTAAAGAAAGATCTTTTCCATTTCCAAGGAAGACAAGGATGATTAAGAAATATCTAACTTATCACCAAGCTACAACAACGTTATTGAAGGAGAATGACATTTGGATGAATCTAATCCTCCAGAATGGATGCATGCAGAGTTAAAAACCAACTAATTCAACATTTTGACCAATAGTCAACAAAAAATTGCAAGGATAGGTGAATATTGGTCAGACAAGCAGACAACAGAAATAGTCAACCTACTCTATAAATTTCATGATGTTTTTTCCTAAGACTATAAGGATCTCAAAGGAATTGTAAAAGAAATGGGGGAGATGAAAATAGACCTTATCTGAAGGTACAAACCTATAATAATAATAATAATAATAATAATCTATTTTTAAGTTCATGGCCAAACCACACCACATTGGTTTATGAGACCCCCTTGTTTATGGGACAAGGGACCCCCCTCCACCCAGTGATTTGACTGGTAAAGTCTACTGAGGTATACATACCATATCCCCCTCTGGATAAGAAACCACCGTAAAAATTATACCATAAATAATAACCCATAATACAGACATAAATTGAGGAAATATTACCCACCAACATCATTTACCCCACACACAAATCTCAATGGAAAATTCCGATGGTTGTACAACCTAAACAGAACAACCCCAAAAAATTTAGAATATTTGTTGATTTATGAGTCCTCCATAAGTTGATTGTATATGATACATTCCCAACATTGTTTGTGGATGAAATCATCAATGAAGTCATAGGACACAAACACTATTCTTCAATAGATGGCTTCTCTGGGTATAATCAAGTCTCGTTCTCCAAAGAAGGTCAGGAAAAAACTACTTTTTTATATGAATTTGGCTCGTTTTCATACAGGGTGATGCCCTTTGGATTAAACAATGCACTAACATTATTCTCAAGGATAGTAGTCAAATCCTTTCAAGAATATATATATAAAAGGAAGGCTACATATTTCAACGATTGAACAATCTACAAATTGCTAAGATACCACATACAATGGGAAAGGATGATGCTAGAAAGATGTTGACAGATTCAACTATCTCTAAATATTAATAAATGCATATTTTCCACCACAATTGGTATTTTTCTTGGACTATTGTATGCAAATATGGTATCAAATTCAACATGACCAGTATCAAATTCAACATGACTAAGATAAAGTTAATCCTCAACTTCAAACCTCCAGTAAACCAAAAGCAAATTAAAATATTCCTTTGGCACACAACTACTACAGAAAATTAATCTATCATTACTCCAATGTAAAATTTCCAATCGATAAGTTTCCATGGAAAGAAGACAAATTTACTTGGAGTCGGGAGTGAAATGAGTTATTTGAGGTGATAAAGAGAAAATTCATAGAAGTACCCATACTACAATTTCCCGGTTGGAGAAAAAAATTTCACATTCATATTGATGCATGAAATGTTGCTCTTGGATCATTCCTAGCACAACCATACGATGAAATGCTCTATGATCCTAATGCATATGCCATTCAGAATCTCAACAAAGTAGAATTTGATTTTGATGAAGGAAAGAGAAGAACTATCCATGATCGTTTCTCTACATAAATTTAGAAATTGTTTTCTAGAAAATCCATTCACATTCTTTACAAATCACCAAGCTTTGAAATTCTTAGTAAACAAAACAGTTCATCAAGAAAAAAAGTTTCAATGTTTGTTATTATTTCAATAATTTCACTTCGACATAGTAGTCCAATTGGGAAAAAGGAATGTTGGCCCAAATTATCTATCTCGACCTGAGACAGGAGAAGAAATAACCAGGATAAATGATGACTGGCCCAATGCACACTTATTTTAGTTCAAGGCCAGCCCCAAAGAATTATAAGAAATAGTGTAATTTTTGGAGGAGGGGAAGGTTTTTGATGATGTTCCTGCAAACAAAAAGAAGGTTCTACAACTAAAATCAACACCATTCACCCTCATGATTGGATATTTATATAACTAGGAATTTACGATATACTAATAAGATGTTCTTTAGAGAATGAAAGACAAGATATAATAAATGAAGATCATGTCGAACCTGCATAGGGCCACAACCAATCCAACTTAGTAGAACAAAAAATACTCCAGGAAGGCTTTTGGTGGCCAACTATATTTTCAGGAAAAAGTGAAATAATCTAACACATCTGAGAGGATGGGACGACCTATATGGAAAAATGAGATAACCCTACACTCACTAAACCCTAGTTTATTTCTTTAAATTTGCATTATTGACTTTGTGGGCCCATTTATAAAGAGAGATAAAGGTATAGGTATGAAGTACATGATCACTATACTCGAATATTTGACAAAATGGGATGAAGCAGAACCAGTTGATTTGTGCACAAAGGAATCAACAACTAAATTTATATATAAGAACATAGTAATGATATTTGGATTCCCCCTAACTATAATCAGTGATCGAGGAATTCATTTTTTCAATGGGAGAATCCAAATCCTCATAAAAAAGTTCATGACCAATCACAGAAAATGTTGACCTATCATCCCCATGCTAATGGTGAAAGCGAATCCTTCAAAAAAACTCTTCATAAGGGTCTAACAAAAAATTGTGGGATCGATAGAGATGATTGGGGTGATAAGGTCCTTATAGTATTATGTGCATATAGGATTTCTTATAGAAGGTTGAATGGTAAAACCCCCTTTAAAATTGTATATGGTCAAGAAGTTGTAATTCCCTTACACTTTTGCGAAAATGAAGAAAGGGTGGCATTTTTCCTACGATACAACCTTACCCTAAATACAAAACAATTCTTCTATTAGTTGAATAAAATGGAAAAAGAAATATGCATGTCTCACCATCATCAAGAAGTTTAGAAACAAGAACAAAAATATTGACATGATTGACACTTCAGGAAAAAATATATAAAATCAAGAGATTTGGTACAAATGTAGGACAGTC
>JASDQU011404503.1:13516-42775 GCA_032191745.1 Picea mariana
TTTAGAAAGAGTTCGCACCCTAGCAGTTCAACACAGTACAAACTTCTCGCACCCTGGCTTAAGGCAGCTTGCGAGAATCATGCATTCTCGCAGGAAAATATACTAGCAGCCTGTGAATGGTCCTCAGAAATGTGATTTCTAGAAAGAGATGAAGGTAAATTTTCTCAGGAGAAAGTTCTAATGAAGATCCTGAGTACACCATCATCAATACATCATCATGATGACCAAAATCACGGGTAACAGAATGCCCCCCAAAGTGTGAGGTTGGAACCAGTGACAACCGATAGACTTTGTAAGTTGCATGTGTGTGTCGAGAACTAGGAGCACATCTAATTGGAAACCTGCAAACAACCAAGCATCTGTAGAATATTATATATACCAATTCTAAGGTAGGCATTCCCATACTCAGATCATAGACTGATGAAATTATAGACATGGGTTATGGCCACCAATCATACACTGTGGATCCATGCCATCAAAATATAGCATAGCCACCGGAATACACTGTGGATCTATGCGAGAAATTTCAAATCAAGACGACATAGCCATGAAACATACACAGTGGATCTATGTGTCGCAAATTATACATAATCCATCGCAACCTGAATCACAAAAATAATATCCAGGGTCTTCAATATCGTCGCCCAAAGTATGAATCTAACCATGTGATTACATGTGTTGAAGTCGAACATGGTAGAAACCACTTGATTACCGGTCAATGATAAAACCGTTAACAAGTGCGAGGGAAATCATCATTGATGTCAATGAATCCCAAGGTACCATAGTACAATCCATCGAGTGTGAATAAATGAGTTGATGTCGAACATTCGATGGAATCTTTCGATCAGGGGTCAATGATGTAAACCCATTGTCGAAAGAGAGGAAACCTGCCATTGAGGCATGCCAGTTCCAAGGTACCAAGTAATTTCTAAGTCTTGATTCCAGATAATGAGCTGAAGTCGACAGAACAAAACTCATCACAGGAGGGCCTTGATGTATCCCCCATCAATGACACGAAATGAGTAACAGAGTTTGAAGGTGAAACAAAGCATTTTGCAAATTGGATCAGACACAGGGAAGGCCGACACGAAAAGAATGGATAACTACAGATGGACGACTCAATATAGGTTTCAGATGGACTTCTCTTGAACATATGAACGACACGACCAATGATTTGGTAGCATTGACTCAAAGATGACACAGGGAATGACCTTGTAACAAATCGAATGAGAGACAAATGGATTTCCCAAACCAGCTTCCAATGATGAATAGGGGGTGTCATGTTCAATAGCGACACTTACTGCCAATCAATACGAAGATGAAACATATCCCTTTCCCAAATTTTCCCCACCATTTCTGGCGAGTACCTCTTTATTTTTACGCAAGCTTGAGGAGGATAACATATGCTTGTTGATATAAGCTCATCCTTCGAACGAGTCCCACGGAGTATATTTAACGAACCCTAAGAAGGAGTGGTTTGGTCCCATCACGGGTTTGTCAATGTTTGTTTAACGAGTCCAGAGATAGAAAACTCGAAGGTTTTTCAATATTATAGAGTTTGGAAAAAACACTTAAAAGAGAACTCTCTCAGTGCCTTTTTCATAAAATAGTCTGGACGAGACCGAAAAAGAGATAAATTATCGCTCACCAGATGCTTATTTCAAATACTTTATCGAGCGTGAAAATAGCAAGGTCGCTCGACGATCTTTTCATGTTTAGAGAGTCTAAAAAGAGCTTAAAGAGGACTCCAGGGGGGTTCCTTTTTGATATAACCTTGTGAGCCCGAAAAATAAAAGTATTCTCAATCACGTTCTCATGTATTTACGAGCGCAAGAACGGACAAAAATGACGCTCGAGGTTTTATGTAAAAACCATAAAAACAATCGAAACACACGATGTAAAAAGAAAAACTATGTCCATATCCCGATATTTGATCATCCAAGTCATCACACCTGCAAGAGTTACACTCATCATAACATTAGTGATTAGGGTTTAATTGATAAATAATTGTAAAAAACCCAAAATGATATAGTAAAAGTAAATAAAATAAGTAAATACTCTTTTTTACCATACCATTTTACATTTCCACTATTGAGCTCCAAAAAACCCCTCTTTTACCCTCCGAGTTCGACGTTAGATTGCAGGAGCTACGAGAGACCATTCAGCGAGCCGTTTACGACAATAAGGTAGGTTCTTCATCCTTAACATTTTCATGGTTTCATTTTGTCATTTCATTGGTTAAATTTCCATTTTTAAGATGTTTTTCTAGGCCCTATATGCGTGTTGTCATTCTCGCAGGCAACCCATACGGGGCCTGCAAGAGTGATGCATTCTCGCAGGTAAGCCTTAAACCACCTGCGAGGTTCTCGCACTGTGAAAATGGGGCACCTGTGAGAACCGTAAAGCCCAATTTTTTTTAAAATTTTTAGCCAAATGAAAAAGATCTAAAGCATGAAAAAGTTATTAATCCTCCTTTTATGTTCCTTGTGCAGATAATTGGCCATAAACATGGTGCTTGAGTGGCGTGAAAGGGAACATGAAGAGGATAATGAAATGGCCAAGAATCATCCTCCTACCATAGCTGCATTGAGAGATTGTGGGCTCTTGAAATACTTTCGCATCCTGGGCATGAGGGCCCAAGTCAGACTACTAGAGTACCTGGTCCGTATGTGGGACCCAGATCAGCAGGTTTTTCATGTGGGAGCTCACACATTGTTCATAGACATTGAGGACATATAATTTTTTACTGGATTGTCCCGATGTGGATACTATGTCAGCTTGACCAGTAGTAGAGGTGGTGGGCTAAAGATGAGTGAGTACTGCAATCAATACTGCGTTCCCGAGGCTGAGAGGAAAAAAGGAAAAGTGGCTATCTGGGGGGTACAAGACTTGACCCTTCGCACTATGCTTTTTACTATAGCTCAGATGGCTGGGAGTTCTGCTCCTCATATGGTATTACAGAGATACTTCCAGTATGCCATCAAGTGTACTGAGCCTCGAGTATTCAAATGGGCAGATGCTGTGCTTCGCAGTATAAAAAAACAATTGACCAAATGTAGGCGAGGTGACCTGAAGCAATTTGGGTATGGATCTTTGTTGGTGTCCTTCTTCCTTGAGAGGGTCCCCGTATTTAGACTATAGGTTGAGTGGAACATACCGGGTCCCAGGGATCCAAGGATGTTGAGATGGTGTCGGCTCATGGCCCGGCATGTAGCAGGACCGATCATCAAGTACGATGATATTTTCTTTGACTGGCTTCAAACCCAGATGTTGATGGTCGATGAATATGCCTATGCCGGGTTGGATTTCCGAGGAGATCCAGATTTATCACTACCAGAGGATACTC
This sequence comes from Picea mariana, assembly GCA_032191745.1. Lineage (NCBI taxonomy): Eukaryota > Viridiplantae > Streptophyta > Pinopsida > Pinales > Pinaceae > Picea > Picea mariana. Next base: position 16,863 of record JASDQU011404503.1, read on the forward strand.
AGTGGGGTGACCTTGGTAAGAAGTACATGCATTTTCTCCTTTTAAATGTTTTTGAATTTTTATCATATTCAAATATTTTTGGTTTTATACATTCATCCAAAGACTAATACAAAATCCTTTGTTGATAACACAGATGTTGGACCATATAGACCTTCCGGCACTTCTCCCATCCAGCGGCAAGGAGAGGTAGCGGCAGCACCACAGTATGCTGAGGATTATCAAGTAGTAGAACAAAATCTAGAGGGCCTTACTGCAGACATTCTAGATATGACTCTGGAAGAGGTTCCATGACGCGATCAACGTCATACTGTAGGGGTATCAACAGATATGAGTCGATTGCTCCATAGGGTTGCTAGGGAAATCATGTGTTACCATGAACTTCATCCATGACGTCACTTTGTAGAAGCTATAAGCTTCAATTTTTGACATTTTGGTCTTCGGACAAATTTTTTGTAAAAAACATTTTGATCATTATATATACAGACGAATTCTACCGGTTTACTTTATATTGTGTGAATTTTAATGTGTTTGATTTATAAATGGTTCAAATGTCTGTCCAATACATAATTAGCCAATGCATCTGTTAATGTATTTAGACATCTAGGAATATGTTGATATTCAATGTGATCAAAATAACGTTCCAAGAGGCGAATTCGCAAATACACCCGTAATAAAGTAGGACTTCAAATAGAGTAGATATTACTTAGTTGTAGTACTACAAGCTGCGAGTCAAGTCGCACAACCAAATGATGAATTCCAAGTGAGATAGCATCAACCAATAATTCAATAACGACGCTATACTCTGCAATGTTGTTGGTTGCACGGCCGAGGCACACACCTCGTAAAGATACAAGTTCGTTTGTTGGGGCATATATTTCCCACATAGCGGATGCAAGGTTCCGAGTACTACGGCTAGCGCCATCAGCGAAGCCAATATAGGGTAGTGAAAACTCCGACATCTGGAAATTAAACACAACGTCACATAAGGGCAGAGACCAGATAATGTAAAAAGCAAACTAAAGTAACACACACAAAGTATGATAAATTAAAATATAGGTACTTGTGCACAAATTATTTATGCATTGTACTTATTCAAGTACAACCCATTCCCAGGTTCACTCAAAGAGATACCATCATAATCTACCAGCTCATATGCTCATTTTTCCAAAACTCGGTGACAATATAAGGACCTCGCCACATTGGTTTGAATTTCCCACCTCCTAATACATCTCGATCCTGTTCATAGAGAAGAACAATATCACCTTCGTAGAAAACGCGAGGTTTGACATGCTTGTCATATTGTGCCTTGACACGTTTCTTTTGGGCTTCTATTACTAGAGTGGCATCACGTCGAGTTTTGTCTAATCGCATTAGATACAATAGAAGTTCTTCTTCAGCAGAAGTGTTGGGTAAGAGCTTGATAGCTAGCTTCAGAGAGGGTATCTCGCATTCTATAGGAAGAATGGATTCCACACTATAGACTAATTGAAAAAGCGTAAACCCAGTAGTGGATTTGACAGATGTCCGGTATGCTCACAATGCCGAAAACAAAATTGTGTGCCAACTTTTTTTATGAATTCCTATTATCCGTTAAAGCATAGTTATAAGAACTTTGTTGATTGCTTCGACCTGGCCATTAGCTTGCGGATAATAGGGCGTTGAGTTATCATGGCAAAGACCCAACTTTTCCATAAGTTTTGACATCATAAAATTCCTAAAGTGGCTACCGTGATCAGTGACGATAGCTTGGGGAACACCAAAATGAGCTATGACGTGATTAAAAATAAACAACACTGCGGCCTTTCTAGTATTATCGAATGTCGACATCGCCTCGGCCCATTTTGTAAAGTAATCAACAGCTACAATGATGTAACCATGCCCCCCGACCGAGTGAGGGTGACATGTCATGAAATCGATGCCCCATTTTGTAAAAGGACCAACTGAGACCATAGGATGAAGAGGAGTAGGATGCGACCAAATTTTCTGGTTGTAGGTCTGGTAGGCATGGCATTTCTGAACAGCAATAATGCAGTCGTTAAACAAAGAAGGCCAAAAATATCCTGCGCGTAAGATCTTCTGGGTAGTAGCATACCCATACATATGACCACCACATGCTCTGGAATGCCAATCATTCAGAGCTTTCTCAGCTTCATCAAATGTTAGACAACATCGAAAAACAGAGTCAATTCCTCGACGGTAAAGAGTATCCCCGAGGATAATGTATTGATGCGCTTGATAGCGTATGCGACGTCGTTCATTACTAGACAAAGTAGGTCGAAAAGTCTGGGTTTGGAGATATATAATGATATCCCCATACCAAAGATCGTCAGTGCTGATAAGGAAAAGAGATTCATTGGGTAATGAATCTACTACTACATTTTCCGTTGCAGAGTGAGGAAAATCGCATATCAACTCAGCAAAAACTAAGGATTTCTTAGACTTGGCACGATCGAATTCCAAGTCAAACTCCTGGAGTATAACAATCCATTTGGAGTACTTGCCCCTAAGCAATTGACGTGTCAAAATATGTTGCATAGGGTTACAATGAGAAATCACTATAGTCTTATGTGAGAGGATATAATGCCGGAAGCGTTGGACGGCTTGAACGGCAGCCAAGGCCAGTTTTTCGACATGTTGATACTTGATTTCAGTTGGTGTGAGACTTCGACTCAAGTAGTAAACAACATGTTCATCGTGCGCATCATCATCTTGGATGAGAACCATGCCAATAGTTTACTCTGAGGCAACAAGATAAAGGAAATAATCGCGACTGTAATCAGGAGGAAAGAGAAGAAGAGCTCACGTTAGGGACAACTTTAAAGCTTCAAAAGCATTGTTGGCAATGGTATCCCAGACGAACTCTGAATCTTTCTTTAGTAGCCGTGTAAAACCATGAGTTATCTCAGCGTAATTAGGGATAAAACGACAAATAAAGTTTGATTTCCCCTGCAAACTTTGCAACTGGCATAGTGTAGAAGGAGGAGGGAGATTAAGAATAACCTCAACCTTAATAGGATCCACCTGGATCCCTTGACGCGAAACGATAAAACCGAGAAGACGGTTGGATTCCATGCAAAAAATGCATTTATGAGGATTTAAACGTATACGATAGAACCGACAGCGAACGAAAATAGCTCAGAGGTGGGTAGGGTGATCGACTCTGCGCATAGAATGAGCTGGTAAACCGTCCAAATAGGGTTGAACGATATGCTTAATGTCATGAAAATCATAAGACATAGCACGTTGAAAAGTTGCGCCCGCATTCTTAAATCCAAAAGGGAGTTTCCTATAGGCAAAAGTACCCCAAGGACAAATAAAAACAATTTTATGTTGATCCTTAGGAGCAATGTTAATTTGATTATAGCCGAAGAAACCATCCATGAGAGAGAAGATTTCACTGCCAGCACAATCATCGACGATTTGATCGACAAAGGGGGTAGGAAAGTTGTCTTTGGGACAAACTTTGTTAATATCCCTATAATCAACACAAACACGAATACTGCCTCCTTTCTTGTTAATCGGGACAGGATTGGAAACCCATTCTGTAAGAGCCATCAAATAAATAAAGCCGGCTTTCAAAAGTTTTTCAACTTCGAGTTTGATAGCCGTCGCTTTACGTGGGTGGACTAGATGAAGGCATTGCTGGACAGGTTTAGCTCCAGGGTATGTCTTTATCTCATGTACAATAATTGCAGGGTCGATACCTGGCATCTCTTCATAGCTCAAGGCGAAGATGTCACGAAATTCTTTGAACAGAGACGTATAGGTGACAATTTCGTCGGGAGAACACGAAGCTCCAATATGAACATTTTCAACTATCCCAGGTTTAATGGATATGTCAATGGGAATCATGGGTGAGATATTACTTAAGTTCCCTTCAGCAAACACATCGTGTGAAGACGTGGGAACCGTCGAGATGACAACAACGGTGGAAGGAGTCGAAATCCGTTGGTAGTTCTCAAGAGTCTGTTGCTCCAGAAAAAGTATGGAACGATGATGTCCATCATCCCAAGGGGTGTCTTCCATGACGAACATGATCATATCGTCAGTGGGAAAAATAACACGAAAAGGATCAGGATACAACTCATCAAGAGAGGGGGTAGAAGGTGTTGCCGATTGAATGGCCTAGTAGGCAGATTCGATCGGACTTAATGGCATTACGTTGCCAAAATAAAGATGATCTCCAGGGTCAGGGACAATCCAAGGGTCATGTGACATAGGAAGTTCATGAGGCACGGTGGAGATCATGTTGATAGAAGCAACTGATGGGCGTGAAACATCGGGTGGTGGAATGGGGAAAGTATCCATTAACGAGGAGTCCTTTAAAAGGCCGACACCGACATTCTCATAACCCGAATGACACGTTGCTAGTACAAGTATCAGAATTAAAGAAGGCAAGTTGGTCAATTGTAACAACCTTTCCTTGATGAGGAAAACGTACTACATGGAAAAGTTTTGACACAATGACGCGCATGGAATCGATCCAACTATGGCCAAGTAGAAGATTATAATCAAGAGGAGCGTCAAATACTTCCACTTCAACTTGGATCGTCTTACCTTCTAGTGTGATAGGCAACGAAGGAAGAACACCATAAGGCTTAAAACTAGATCCATTGAAGGCTTTAAGAGTGTTTTGTGATTCATTCAAGGGAGGAGAGACAATGGCTTTCCAACAAGAAAAAGACATTACACACGTTGAGGCACCCTCATCGATAAAAGTTCGACAAATGTTCTTGTCAGAGACAACAACTTGTATCTGGAACGCGAGTTGTGGGGGTAACCGTGGAATATGATCATCCAATTCAAAGACTATTAAATTGGTATCTGTCGGGTCAATTCCACCTATATCTTTCAACAGTTCCTTCCGTTGTGCAGGAAAAGACTGAAGGACTTCAAGGGCTGACATCGCTAAGGGTGCCTGGGCCAGATCTTCCACAATACTGTAGTTCTGGGCCGCACGAGCATGAGGATTGAAAGCTGATTTCCTAACGACACGTTTTGGGGGTGGTTGCAGAACTGTATCAAGGCTCGGTCGTTCGAGATGAAGAGGACCATTGATAGGTGGAGTCGCTGGAGATGGTTGTACCAAAGCAGGAGGTAAATCGTCAACCTTCTCCTTAGATGGAGTATAATCTTTGGCTCTAGTCGTGAGTGCAATGCTGTTTTGCTTAGAATCACCAGTACACATCAAAACATATGAAGTCGTAGAAGAGGAAGGTTGGTCTTGAATGACCAACTAAGCTTGTTGTTGAGACGGGAAGGGTTGGGACAAGACAGTCGGTGTAGATGGTTTTGGAGTACTTTGAAGGAACTTTGTGACCTCAGCACGTCGTGGACAATCCTTCGTGTAGTGATCGTCACCACAGATAAGGCAAGGGTAGTGCGGTTTATGCTTATCCTGATCTTCAACAGGAGTGGTTTTAGTTTTCTCTGCTTGATTATTATTTTTTCCCTCCTTATTCTTGCCTCTCCCCTTTTTAGATTTGTTTTTACCGGCTAGGGTAGATTGGACATCATTGACCTCAGAATTTTTACCGGTGGGAGTGGCAGGAGACGTAGCATTTTGAACATTAGAAGAAGCAGACTTAGGGGTAGTACTTGAAACAGAATGTGAATGGGCTTGAGCAGTACCAATCACACCGTCAACTGCATGCAAGGCAGCTGGAGTAGTTGAAGTGATGGAAGCACCAGGACGAGGTAATTCAGGTAACAAATCGTAAAGTGTTCCCATTTGTGAATAAACAAGATCAATATATTGAGAATGACTTATAGCCTGCTCCTCCGTGACAAAACCACCCATGGCAATGTCTTTACCAATTTCATTCACAAAGGATTTCGTAAACCATTCTGCCAGTAATTGATCGAGGAGTTCAAGTTTAATGAGACGTCGACGTCTTCGCCACTCATGGATATGATCAGATATATGAGTTYCTTTAGTCTGTTTGAAGGAAGTCAAAATCTTAGTCTCGGTATCATAACAGATCGGTAACTGGTAATGTGTAAGGAAAGCCATAGCTAGGGTGTTGAAATCAGAGAAGAAACCTCGTGGMAATTCGATATACCACTTCACCGCAGAACCGGTAAGGGTTCGTTGAAAAAGACATAAACGAATAGAATCATCCATCAATGAGTTGGATGAGCACCATAGGTGAAAATTCATAACGTGATGGTTCGGTTCCTCTCCCACTTTTCCGTCGAATTTAGGAATGTCCGACGAGAGCTTGGCTGGAATAACAAGCCATTGGGGAGAGTGACGAATAGGATCATTTAAAATCCTAGACAAATCCGGAAAATCCAAAGTAGCAAGAAAAGGTAGCTGTCGATTCACCTGCGGGTACTGATGGCTTTGGGGTGGAAGCCCTGTCGGAAAACCATTAGGACTGTAAGAATTCTGTCCATAATGGGAAGACCCAGGTATATTCGGTGGTGGTTGAAGAGGATAGTAGTTCTAAGGATTGTAACCTTGAGTTTGAGCAGGGACCTGAGTTTGAATATTCTGACCTTGACCCCAAATAGGATTGGGTATACCTGGATATGGTTGGCCTATAGTAGGGATAGGCTATTGCCCCCTAGTCATTTGAGGAAGATTTTGTATCATCTGATTCCAATACTGAGCCAAAGCAGGAGGTGCATTTTTTCCAAAAGGTGGGGTTGGTCCCCCTATCGTAGGTGGTGTTCCAACTGAAAGTTGTGTTCCAATCAAAGGTTGTGTAGTAAGTGGAAAGTGTCTGGTAAGAGGAGGTTGAATTGTACCACCTTGTCCACCAATGGGAATTTGAAAGTTTGGTGTAATGGACGGGATAGTTCCACTAGGATTAGGATTGCTAGAAGGAAATTGAGGGAGTGTCAGAATAAAACTAGGAATAGGATGCCCAGGAAGAGAAGGACCACCTGGAGAAACGGCCGGGGTTTGCAGAGGTGTTGGAGCAGAAGAATTCAACAAGGCATTCAATGCATGGTATTCGGGTGGTAGCATCGGAGTGACAATGGGCATTCGTTGTGTGTTTATAGGAGCAAGACCAGCAGTAGTGAACCCGGTTGGGACACTCGTAGTGTTTGTGAGATGGGCCATCTCAGCAGGAAGAGTAAAGTGATAAGTGGTATTCACCGGTACAGACTCTGTCTCAAAAAACATCGGAGGGTTGATTTCGGAGACCACAGGCGAACCAGAACTAAAAGGGGTACTGCGGAAATCACCTACAGACCAAAATGATCTTGGCCTTCTACACCGGGAAAAGGCCCAACGGGTGATCCAGAAGAGGTAACAACTAATTCTCCAGAAGAATTTAATCACATAAAGGGTCATTCACCACGACGAATTCGAAAATCCTCTCTAGTATTGGTAATTCGAAAAGGTTCTAGAGGGTCAGTTGATTCCACTTGTGGTGTGGTAACAACTGCGGCTTCACCTTGCCGAGGAGAGCCCTCATGTGTAGCTGTAGGCAAGGGTTGTGAACCGTCCAGATGCTCTGGAGATAAACCTTGCATTCTACATGAACGACGTGGGGGAGCTATTGTAAACTAGTGACAAGCTCTACGAAGAAAATCCTATGGTCAACTTTGAGAAACAAACAACACGCGCTAGTAAACAAAATCTAGGAAGCAATCACCAAGCAAACAAGACCTTCTAATTTCGAAGCCACTAGTTGGTGATGAAATCCAACGTCGCAACAACGAGACGAGAAGGGGTGTGGCTAGGGTGGAAAATTTATGATGACGACCTGCTTAACGGACTTACACCCTGGTGCAATTTCCCACACATAATCGTGGGTATACCCTCCAAGGAGCCCGAGTGAGTTTGGTCAACGTCAATTCCAGGTACTGTGAAGACTTTCCCCTCCACAGTCACCTCAGGTAAGAACCTAGAGAGACAGGCCACTAAGGTCACCACCAACAATAATAAATCCTGGGGGAATAGTCGACAGTCCGATCCACACGCAAGGGCAGGGTATCTAGCCCGAAATCAACTCAAAAGGCTTCCACTCATCAACGTGGGTATACCTCCGAGTGATCCCCATAATACATGAAATCTCTACACTGATATCAAAAAACCAGGGTGAGTAACTCTGCCAATACCAATGCGACCTCGTGCTTGACCCTTATGTGAGAAGGGCTTCCTAGGACAAGATGTTGCAAATGGAATTTAACACTCCCTAACACAAGATGCTATTGTGTGTTTTATGCTTTTGGAGAGTGTATCTCTCTTCCTACTCCAAAGCGCTAGCCTAGCTAAATGTTGGTGTAAAAGAGCCCTAGAAAAGAGTTACTAGATAAATTTTATGATTACGTAGTGTTATTAAAGGCTGTTGTTTACTCAAAGGTAACGGAAATGAAACTCATGTTGTATGAGTCTGACCCAAAAATGCAAGGATGAGAATGAAATATATGACTTTTCGTTCAATGAATCCTATTTATGGGAGAGAGAGACAGTTTTCTAGATCAACCGTGAACTACCAATGCAAAATTTCCTTTCAAATGCCAATGCAAACAATCATTTATCAAATGACAACTCTCTATGTGTCTTTTTCAAATACTTCAACAATCTCAAGAATTTGATTTTTTCAATGTTTTCTAAAAACAAAAACAAGTTTTTGAAAGAAAAAACTTTTGTTCACTTTCCAAAAAGGAACCTCACTATGCCAATGAGAGCACAGAAAATCAAATCAATGAACAAGAAAATAACCCAATCCACTCTTTCAATGAAAGCAAAAATAAAGAGCAAATCAATTAAGTCTTTTCAAATGCAAAAGAAAACGATCTTTCAAACCATAAGCAAATGAGAAAAACCAAGCAAACTTAACTTTCAACCAATCACTGGATCTTAACTAATAAAACACACTCAGATTCTGAAGACAGAGAGAATGGTTTTGCCAAGAAAAGCCAAGAAATGAAAGTCAAGCCAAAAATGACAAGAAAAGCCTTGAAACCCAAGTCTATTCATGCATGCAAATGAAGACAAGAAAGATACCAATCAAAGGTCCAAGAAACTCACAAGAGGCAATCAAACTGATTTGGGCAGTTAAAAATGCCAAAACTTAAAATCAAATTTTTGAAAAAGAGTGTTCGCAGGCAGGCAATATAACACAGTGCGAGAATCACTGATTCTCGCAGGTAACCCTTGAGCAGGGTGCGAGAACCTCGCACTGAAACCTATAGGCAGAGTGATAACCCTACCTATTCTCACAGGCTGCAATGAAGTGCAGTGCAATAATCCCTGAAGATAAGCAAAAATTTGAAAAATGAATCAAAATTCAAGAAGGCTTCTGGACCCAGAAGGTCTATCGGAATATCCTGAAGACTCAGCGACTGATAGGACAAGAGAAAAGTGAAACCAGAACAAATGGCCACAGAAAAATACCAAAATCCACAAAGAAAATGGGATTGTTCCCCAATGGAGTCGCCAATTTTGTTATTGTATAAATCCGTAAGTGCGGACACAAACCAATCTCCCTAGATCCACCTGGATCTAGAACAAAGCAAGACAGAACATGACTCTTTCCCTAGATTATAACCATTGAATTAAATAGGAGGCAAGAAAAAAGTACATACCTTATGATCTCTTCCTTTGGTCTTTGTTTCTCCCGCTTCGATCCAGTGCTCTCGTACAATCAATACCAAAAAAATACAAACCAACCGAAGTGAAGAAAGCACAATCTATTCAACAGTGAATTTATGTATATGATCAAGGAGTTATACAATAAAGTGGAATTAGCTTTATGGGAAAGGGACATATTACTATATCATATTGATGGAAAGTAAAGATTACAACCTGAGCCTTGATGTTGCAAACTTCCTTTCGATGGCCCTTGGCTCCGACACACACACTTTCTCACTTGCATGAAGAAGATCAACCACCTTTGATAAACTTGTTGGAGTTCTTAGCTGTTGTAGTATCATTCCTTCACACAGTATTTCACCAATTCTCCAATGAATCTTGCTTAACCTTGTTTATTTAACCTTTTTCATGAGAATTCACTCAATATATAGGAGAGAATGAATTGGTTACTTGGATAAGAATGATCCCAAAATATCAGGGAATCCAGTACTAGGATAAACATTCGAATGCCATCTCATCCTTCTAGAAGATTCCCTTCTAGAAGCTTTGAGAATTCATCTTTTTCCTTGCTTTAGAAAGAGTTCGCACCCTAGCAGTTCAACACAGTGCGAACTTCTCGCACCCTGGCTTAAGGAAGCCTACGAGAATCATGCATTCTCGTAGGCAAATATACTAGAAGCCTGCGAACAGTCCTCAAAAATGTGATTTCTAGAAAGAGATGAAGGTAACTTTTCTCAGGAGAAAGTTCTAATGAAGAGCCTGAGTACACCATCATCAATACATCATCATGACAACCAAAATCATGGGTAACAGAAGGGTTTACTGTTGGGTCTTTTTCTACAGATTTGAAGTGGAGCATATTGTGGGAGGTTGAGTCACCTCTGTGGGTTGAATTTATCCTAGACTTGGATACATATCTTTCCTTTAGACTATTGTTCCTTCACATACTCCATTGCTGGAAGAACAAATCATCTCCAGGGTTGTCTATTTCCTTGTCATTGTTGTACATTCATCTTTCTATAGGTCATAGAGTATTTTCTTAGTTTTTTGTTGTAATATGAAGGAAACTGGTGGGTTAACTTGTTGACGTGATATCCAAGACCAAGAATTAAATAAACAATCAATTTCTTTATCTATATTGTTGTTGATTTTATCTCCGCTATTCCATGTATTTTTCTTTATTATTACATGCCATATAATTTCCAAAGGGGATGCAAACAGTTTGTGAAACTATTGTATCAACACACTCATAAACCACTACAAAAAAAACTAGTTGATGAAGTATATACACAACAGACCAAGTAAAAGTTACAAAAAATTGTACAATGGGGTTTAGAGGTGCTACCAAATGTCTTAACAAAAATATTTTTACCCAAAATAAGCTACAACACACAGAAAGGGTATTTTTCTAGTGGTGTTGAGTGTGCATGCAAACTATTTTACCAAATGTCCACACAAACAAACAAAGTTAAAAATAAAAATAAAAATTAGTAAGGGAAATTACAGCTTGCCCCCAGGAATGTGACCGAGGTAAGATCTATCATGGGATTGGATGGGTATTGCAAAAGGTTTGATTCTCTAAGATCAGTAATCCCATTAATTCATTATAGAGGAAGGGGAAGAAATTTGTGTGGTCACCATAATGTAAGGCCAACTTTCAGTAGTTGAAGCATCTTTTGACTAATTCACCTATTTTGAAGATTGTAGATCCTGAAAAGGATTTCTTGGTTTGCATTGATGCTTGTAAAGAAGGACTCGATGGACTACTTATGCAAGAAGGGAAACCAATGTTTATGAGTCAAGAAAGATAAATGGGCATGATCAGACATATGTTTCGCATGCTTTATAGCTTGTAGCAAGTGTGCATGCATTAAATATGTGGATACATTACTTGCTTGGAGAAAGGTTTGTTTGTTGGTTGTGGAGCCTGATTATCTTCCTGATTTGTTTTCAGCCATGTTGATACCCCATGAATAATTTACATCCTGAAATAATGTACACTCCTCCATGCGGGGGAGTACAGAGGGGGGCTACCCCCTCTGCGAGGTCCGGGGGAAAGCGGGCCCCTGAAGGAAAAATTTCCTTGTAAATGTATATTGTAATTTCAATGTAAATCTAGACCATTCATTATAAGGTTGAAAATATGATGGTAGAACTTATGTTAGGGTTTTTTTTCCTTAGAAGGCAACCCTCTTTTATTAGGAAAATGTATTGCGGCTATGTATCATTGCGAATATTGTATTATGAGATAGGAGACTATGAAAGAAAGAAGAGGAAGTTACAATGGGTTTGTTGTAGGTTGTATCCCTTCATTTGTTGAATAATAATAAAGGAAGGACCTGACAATTTCTCTGGTTGAGGTAGCCCAAATTGGGTGAAACACGTATATCTTTGTCTATATTGTATTGTGTATCTTTTGTGTTTTATTTTTGCATTTATTTTATTTTATTTCTCTACGATCCTATTTTTTAAACAAATAGTATCAAAGAGAAAGGTAACTCACAGGAAAAGAGGGTTCCTAGTTCGAGTGGGAGCAATGGAGGAAGATGGAAATTTTAGGGTCGACAAATTTAATGGCCAAAACTACCAGTTATGGAAGATGCAGATGGAAGATTATTTATATAAGAAGGATCTATTCCTACCATTGGGTGGAATAGAAAAGAAGTTGACGACCATGAAGGATGAAGAATGGGAGGTTCTTGACATAAAGGCACTAGGAACGATACGAATGAGCCTGGAAGCGTCGGTGGATTTCAATATTTCAAAAGAAAAGACAACGAAGGAGATGATGGACGCATTGGATAAACTGTATGAAAAAATCCTCGGTGTCCAATATGGTATTTATAATGAAGAGATTATTTAATATGAAGATGCCAAAAGGTGGGTCTGTTGAAGATCATTTAAATGAATTTAATACAGTTAATAATAAACTAAGTTATGTAAAAGTGGACTTTGATGATGAGTTCAGGGTTCTTCTAATCTTGTGCTCATTGCCATAAAGCTATAACAACTTGGTCATGGTTGTCAGTAACTTTGTCTCTAGTTCAAATACTTTAAAATTTGATGATGTTGTTGGTGTTATCCTTAGTGAGGAAATGTGATGGAAAAGCATAGGTGAGACATCAAGTAACATTGAACATGGAGAGCAGGGGAAGACAAAATGATAGAGGAAAGGGCTTAGGGAACCATGATAATTCTAGGAAGGGTAGATCCAAATCCATATTTGGAAAGATAGAGTGTTGGAATTGTGGGAAGAAAGGACATTTGAAGAAAGACTGCAGAGCTACAAAGAAACAAAGATATGGGAAACAAGGAAAAAATCAGGAAGAAAATGTAACAGGTGATGTGTTACAAGATTCTTTGATTCTTTCTGTAGATAACATTTATGAGTCGTGGGTAGTAGATTTAGGGGCTTCATTTCATGCCACACCCCATAGGAAACACTTTCTAGATTATGTTCAAGGTGATTTTGGACAAGTTCATTTGGGTGATGATGCACCATGCAAAATTGTTGGAATGGGAAAGGTAAAAACAAAGCAAAGCAATAGAAACCAATGGTTATTGAAAGAGGTAAAACATGTTCCAAATCTAAGGAAAAATATAATTTCAACCGGGAAATTGGAAAGTGAAGTTTGTATATCCATATTTATAGATAAGGTGTGGAAGGTCACCAAAGGATCACTGGTGATAGAAAAAGGAGAGAAGGTAGGTGCATTGTATTTATGTACTGGTAATACTGACTCTTCTATCTATTTAGATTCTACAGGAGTGGATACAACACTGTAGCATCATAGGCTTGGACACATGAGTGAGAAGGGGATGAATATAATTCACAAAAGAAATTTGTTTCCAAATCATAAACAAATTGATTTGGATTTCTGTGAGCATTGTGTTTAAGAAAAAAAGAAGAGAGTCAGATTTCTCAGAGTCAGAAAAGAAAAGAAGAGTGAAAGGTTAGAGCTTGTGCATATAGATGTATGGGTACCAACTCAGGTATCATCTCTTGGTGGATATCATTATTATGTTACGTTTATTGATGATGCAACTAGAAAAACTTGGGTTTATTGCATTCGACAAAAATATGATGTTTTTGATACTTTTAAGAAATGGAAATATTTGGTTGAGAATGAGACAGAAAAAAGGTTGAAGTGTATTAGATTAGACAATGGAGGTGAATATTGCAGCAAGGAGTTTGATTATTAATATTCATACCATGGGATTCGTAGAGAGAAGACAGTTCCAAGAACACCACAAGAAAATGGTGTGTCAGAAAAGATGAACAGGACAATCATGGAGCGTGCAAGGAGTATGTGATTGCATGCTAGTTTTCCCTTACAGTTCTAGGCAGATGTTGTAGATACTTCTGTTTAGTTAATAAATAGAGGAACTTCAAGCTCTTTGGATGGTATAATTCTAGAGGAGGCATGGATAGGTAAAAAGGTAAACTCTTCATTTTTGAATACTTTCGGTTGTGAATCATTTGTCCATATTGATAAATAAAATAGAACAAAGCTTGAGGAAAAACCCAAGAAGTGTATTTATTGGATACAATGTTAATGATTTTGGTTATCTCTTATGGGATTATGAAAATAAAAAAATCATTAGGAGTAGAGATGTCATATTCAATGAGAAGGTCATGTACAAAGATAAGTTGCAGGGAAAGAAACAGGAAAAAGAAAAACCTGAATAAACAATGCTTGATGAGATCACTGAAAAAACAAATTCCAAAGGTACTAGAAAATCAAAATGTACAACAATAGGATCAGAAGGTACCTCAAACTCTTACAAGTGTTGTTAGAATATCTACCAGGTTAAGTAGACCCCCTGAACGATAATCTCCTTCATTGTATTATTTATTGTTGAATAATTCTGGTGAACCAAAATGTTATGAAGAGGCAATGCAAGTAAACACCAAAGAGAAGTGGGAGCAAGGAATGAAAGAGGAAATGGATTCCCTGGTAAATAACTAGACTTAGGATTTGGTTTAGTTTCCTGTAGAAAAAAGAGAATTACAGAATAAATAGGTTTACAGGTTGAAGGAATAAAATGGAGGCAAAAAGTGGTACAAGGCTAGACTTGTTGTAAAGGGGTTTGCACAAAAGAAAGGTATATATTTTGATGACATATTTTATCGTGTTGTTAAAATGACTTCAATTAGGACTATTTTAAGTCTTGTAAAGTAGAAGTTTTTCATCTTGAACAATTAGATGTAAACACAACTTTTCTCCATGGGGATTTGGGGGAAGATATTTATATGCGGCATCCACAGGGGTATGAGGTCAAATGAAAGGAGAATTTGGTATGCAGGTTGAAGAAGAACGCGTATGGCCTAAAGCAAGATCCAAGCCAGTGGTATTTGAAGTTTGATAGGTTTATGATAGAACAAGGTTATAGTAGATGTCATTCTGATTACTGCATTTATTTTAAAAGGATAGAAAATGGAAGCTATATTATATTGCTATTGTATGTAGATGACATGCTTGTTGGAGGGTCTAATATGTAGGATATAATTGTGCTTAAGAATAAATTAACTAATTCATTTGAAATGAAGGATTTGGGTGCTACAAAGAAAATCCTTGGTATGAGAATAACAAGAGACAAGAAAAATCACAAATTGACATTGTCTCAGGGTGAGTACACAGAGAAGGTGCTGGAGAGGTTTATAATGCAGAATGAAAAACTAGTCAGTACACCTTTGGCCAACCATTTCAAATTAACTAAGGAAATGTGTCCCAAGACACAAGAGGAGATATAATTCATGTCTAGGGTCCCTTATTCATTAGTAGTTGGTAGCTTGATGTATGCGATTGTTTTCACAAGACTAGCTATTGCACATGCAGTGGGAGTTCTGAGAAGGTATATGAACAATTCAGGTAAAGAACATTGGGAGCCAGTAAAGTGGATTCTCAGGTATTTGAGAGGTACTTCTACTCATGCATTATGTTTTGAAGGTTCATACACTATTCTACAGGGATATGTTGATTCAAATATGGTTGGTGATAAATATAGCAGGAGGAGCACCACAGGGTATGATTTTACTATAGGTGGAACAACAATAAGTTGGATTTTGAAACTACAAAAGGTTGTTGCACTTTAAACAATAGAATCAGAGTATGTTGCTGCTATAGAGGCTAATAAAGAAATGATTTGGTTACAGAGGTTTATGGAGGAATTAGGAAAGAAGTCAAAGAATAGAAGGTTGTATTGTGACAATGAGAGTGTCATTCATCTTGCAAAGAATTCATCCTTCCATTCGAAGACTAAGCATATACAACTTATGTACCATTTCATACGATCCATCTTGGAATATGGAAATTTGAAGTTGGAAAAGATACACACTAGCTTGAATCATGCAAACATGTTAACAAAGGGATTAACCAGGGAGAAGATGAGTTCCTGCTAAGTTTTAGTTGGTATTCAAGAATGAATATGAAGATGACAAATTTTCTAGTTCCAAGAAGGATCATAGTCCAACATATATAACAACGGTGGAGTTGTTGAGATCTATCTCCAAGTGGGAGATTGTTGGTTATGGAGCCTGATTATTTTCCTGATTCAAAGATCTTTGTTTTCATCCGTGTTTATACCCCATGAAGACTTTAGACCCTGGAAGAATGTAAAATCCTCAACGCGGGGGAGTGTAGAGGGGAGTTACCCTCTCTACGGGGTTTGGAGGAAAGTGGGCCCTTGGGGGAAAATCCCCCAAAGGAAAAAATTCCTTGTAAATGTATATTGTAATATCATTGTACATCTGGACCGTTCATTATAAGGTCCTAGATCTGACAATAGAAGTTATGTTAGGGTTTTTTTCTCTAGAAGGAAACCCTCTTTTATGAGGGAAATGTATTGGAGTTATGTATGATTGCGAATATTGTATTATGAGAGAGGAGACCGTGAGAGAAAGAAGAGGAAGTTACAATGGGTTTGGTGTAGGTTGTATCCCTTCATTTGCTAGATAATAATAAGGGAAGGACCTGGAAATTTCTATGGTGGACATAGCCCACACTAGGTGAACCATGTATATCTATGTATCTATTGTATTGTGTATCTTTTGTGTTTTATTTCTGCATTTGTTTTATTTTATTACTCCATGATCTTGTTTTTATAGCATTGTCTTGATGATAGACCACTATGGATTAAATTATTTGTTTGAATTGCCAATATTGAATGCTATACAAGACAAATGGATGGCCTTGATTAGTGATTTTTATTTTGAAATCAAACATATCAAAGGGAAGGAGAGCAAAGTAGCAGGTGCACTTAGTCAAAGTGTGCAAACTATACACTTAGCAACAACAAGTGTGGGAGAGTCTAACATCAAGATGATCTGGATTTATGAGCGGAATGAAATGAAAAAAAAATCTATAAAAATAAAATAGAGATAAAATGAACAATAATAGAGATAAAGTGGAACTTAACTTCTATTCAATAAATAAACCTACTGAAACTGTAAAATGCAGAATGAAAACAATCTTGCTCGAATAATGGTTACTAATCTCTAAGAAGAGATGTGGAGGCTACACACATTTGTCTGAGAACATTACAATGAGGCATCCATTGATTTTTAGCATCAAGAAGTAATAAGAAAACCCTAAAAATCCAAAAACCTAACCCTAGGAGATGAAGTGCCAAAATTTATGTGGGCCCCGATGGGGTATGTTGGTACATCAACTTCCCGAGATCGTAACTTTTGCATATGATCTATGAATTAGGCACATGATATCCCATTAGAAAGGTCTATCCAAGGAATACACATGTTTCCATCACACTACGCCTGTCTACAATGTGACTATGGAAGGCCCAAAAAAGGTTGTTTAGGGCCTCAAAATGGCCCCGAAAGTTTAGGACCCGAAAATCTAGAAAAAAGTTGCCAAGATGAAAATTGTATGTGAGATAGTTGGAATAGGTGAGTGGCCACCAATATACACCTAGATAAATCCTCCCCGTTAGGAAGAAATGGTCTCCATATCATTGAGCTACCCCATCAGATGAGAAAATTTCTGCTGAATTTGGCCCCAGGTGAGCCACTTTTCTTGGTGCAGGAGCTACCCTGATTTGACAACACGATAAAGATGAAGCTTCTGTTGGTGAGTTCCCTTGACCCATGTGTCCATGCTATGATCGATGGATGTATGTTCCATGTAGTCAAGTTTATCTCTTTCGGTGTCAACTATTATTCTATCTATGAAGTGTCCAATAATGGTGGAAAGTATGGACGAAGGAGGTCCACATTAATCATTGGGTGGAAGCCAAGGAAGGGGGGAATGTTGAGATCAAAAGCAGTGTCACCCATAAAATTGGATATGGTGTAAGGTCCATAGCGCAGTGAATGAAGATTCTGATGGGGTCCTGTAAGGAGTTAGTTTTGCAAGTGAAAACAAAAATTATCTCCCACCTGAAATTGGTGTGGAACCTGATGTTGATCATGGCGCTGATTTTACTTGAAATTGGACTTCTGCAAAATATCTTGAACTTGTTGGAGGATGTGCTGGATGCGTTCAATGAACTAGGTGGATTTGTCAGCTTCGGCTTGAGCATGGGGTGATTCTTCTTGCGTGGATGCAAGGGTTAGTGCAACATCCATGGGACCCAATGGCTAAAATCCGAGCCCCATATGAAAGGGGATATGGTTGGTTGAGATATGTATGGCTCTATTGCAACTATGTTGAACATAGGGAAGACTCTCATATCATGTTCAAAGATGCTTGGAATTGTACATGCACAAGATATGCATGGTCATCCTATTGAAGACCTTGATTTGGCCATGCATTTGGGGGTGGAAGGTAGTGGATTTGGTGAGCTTGGTGTCCAATAGTGACCAAAGTCTCGACCAGAATGTGATGAGGATCCAATTTTCCCGATATGATATGATGGTTTGTTGTATCCAAAAATGTACCCACACTCATTCAAAAAAGAGCTTGGTAGTGGCCTCCATTGTGATTCTCTTCTTGCAGGCGGCCATAATTGCCATCTTGGAAAATCGATCAACAACCACAAAAACAAAGTCATTTCCCTACTTGGTTGATGGAAGGCTTGACATCTAGTCCATCAAGATGGATTCCCAAGAGATTTCAGAAGTAGGCAGAGGGGTGTACATGTCTTGTTTATTAATGTCCAGTTTGGAAATGATGTAGGCCGTGTAGAACCTGATATAATTGATGACATCCTATTGAACTTTAGGCCAATATAAATGGTGTTGCAACACTACCAGTGGATTTTTTGCGCCAAACTGTCCTACCATCCGAATGTAGTGATATTTCAAAATCAGTGTTTCTTGCTCGGTTGATGGGATGCAAATATGGCCTAGATGGAAGAACAATTGGTCCTGAAGTAGGAAATCAATGAGCAATTATCCTATTCATGAACAATTGGATCCTGTTCATGTTGAAGGATAATTTTTCCAAATTTTTATATATCTTGTCTTATCATAGAGTGTGTAGAATCTGATGAATATGCTGCAAGTGTTCCACCCAACTTTTGATGAAGATGAGGATGTCATCCAAATACACCACCAAAAATGAATTGGTGAAAGGATACAATATATTGTCCATCATCCTCATGAAATTTGTTGGGGCATTTGTCAAGCCAAAGGGCATGGCCAACCATTCAAAAATACCTTCTTTAGACTTGAAGGCAGTCTTCCATACATCGGTCTACTCTATTGGGACTTGGTGGTAACTAGACTTAATATCAATATTACTGAAGTGTTTTCTCCACTTGAGATTGTCAAGGAGATTGTCAATTTGGGGAATTGGGTATTGGTTCTTGACTGTCATTTTATTTATGGATCATTAATCAATGAAGAGTTGCTAGGTCTCATCTTTCTTCTACACAAGCATGATTGGGATTCCACAAGGTGATGAGTTTGGTCGAATGTGCCCCTTTTCAAGAATCTCTTGGATTTGGTGCTTTATTTCCTCATTTTCTGACAGAGAACAATAATAGACTGGTCCATTGGGTAGTGATGTGCTAGGGGTCAGATCGATTGAATGCTTGAATTGACAGTGCAGAGGTACCCTAGTGGGTGAGGAGTATATGTCTTTGTGTTATTCCATGACCATATCCACTTGCTTCTTCTATGTGGAGAGGCCTATCGCAGAGGCCATGGATGTGGCTACCAACTTTCGCTAACTTTGAGAATGAATAACAAAGAAGACAAACTTCTTGGTCTGAGATATGACCTTCCTACATTGCTTGGTAGAGATCAAAGAAATCGAAGTAGGTGGGGCTACCTCAGGTATCATATACAATTTTATGTCCAAAGTAATAATAACACTACAAGGCCTAGACTCATATACAAAATGACATTTCCAATAATAAGGTTGACCCAAAAGAACATCAAAAAATTCAAGGGGGGTGACATCACACAATACCTCATCTTTGGAGGGCTTGATGTCGTAAGGTAGGCACCACTGTTGGTTGATGCAAATATCTCTCCCTTGGAGGAGCCATCATATGGTGTATGGTTGTGGGTGTGGTGTTGTTGGTAGAGCCAATTGTTTGAATACCTCTGTTGAGATGAGTTTCTTCTAGCTACCACTATCAATGATGAAGCGCAATAGAGTACCCTTTACCCACATCTGTGAATGAAAGAGGTGCTCACTGGGATGGATCTTGGTGGTAGAAACAATGGAACTGGGTTACGCGTCAATGATCAATATCCCTTTTTCTGGTTCTGAATCAGAGTCAAAACCCACATCTTATTTAGAGGATTTCACCTCGGCCACTTATGATTGCTTGGAGAAACATTCAATGATGTTATACCGGGGGATCTTATGGAACTCACACAAATTCCCAATGTCTTTCTTTGTCTTCCCATTGTCCTTCTTTTTTTGTGGCTTAGATTGGTTTTCTTGAGGCTATCGATCCTTTATTTGTTCTTTGTTCTACGGGTTGGGGATGAATTTTCCTTGCTTCTGTTGTTAAGGGTTTCCAGATCCAAACTGCGACGTATTTTGTTTAAGATTTAGATCGATTTTGAAAACATATCAATAGTCCGTTCCCAAGGATGAGATGTCCATAAAATCCATTTATGTCTAGATGTATCTATGCAGACTRTTGTAGAACTTTAGCACTAGATGTTTCTCAGAGTCTTTGATACCTAGGTTGGTGCACAAGGTATGGAATACATTGGTGAAMTCYGGCACTATTTGGTCCCTTTCCTTTTGCAGTGTGGTCCATATTCTATATAAGTCATCATAACTTCCAATAGGTTAGTATTGTTCCTTAATAACATCCCTTAAATAAACCYAAGTGGGTGTGACTACAAATAATGTAGATTCCTCTGTTTCCTTTTTCTCATAGAAAGTCTCTTACCAATATTTAACAYGGGGGACAACCTTAAGGAGAACAAATGTAATATTTTCTCTATCGAAAAAGTTATGGAAATAAAAATACCCTTGTATAAGGTTTAACCATTTTTCTACAACATCCGCATCTATCTTACCTTCAAATATATGAATATCAAAATTAATCTGTACCTTGAAGGGGGTGGTGCCTCCACTGGAGGAAGGTGTGTCTCTTGTTGGCAGTCATCAAAGGATTTGTGAAACATTTTCCATCATCTTGTTCCTCTGTCACACAAGGGCTTCCTCGAGAAACATTTTAAATGGATCTCCTACTCCATCATCTCTCTTTTCTTCCCCCATTGGCAACTGTTGGGTTTGGGTAGGTCGATCTTGTAAAGGCTCAACTAGTTTGAGTCCCAATTGCTTATACCCTGACCTCGTTGGGGACATGTAGAGAGAAAAATATGAAGAGAAGAATGCTCTTATACCACCGATTCATATTTATGAGTGGAATGAAATGAAACACAAATATATAACATTAACACATATATACAGTGAACAGTAACATAGATACAATGGAACTTAACTTCTATTCAATAAAGAAATATGTTGAAACTGTAAAATATAGAATGAAAACAATGTTCCTAGAATGGTGGTAGCTAATCTATGAGAAGATATGTGGTGTCTACATGCATTCTTCTGAGAAAATTACAATGAAGCCTCCAAGACTTTTTATCATCAAGAAGTAATCAGAAAACCATAGACATCCAAAAACCTAACCCTAGGATATGAAGCACCAAAATTCATGTGGGCCCTGATGGGGTAAGTTGGTACATCAACTCCCCGGGGTCGTAAATTTTGCATACGATCTTCATTTTAGGTGCACAATAGCCCATTGAAAAGGTCTATTTGAGGAATACACATGTTGCTACCACACTTTAATTTTATTTATAGTGTGATGGTGTTGGGCCCAAAAAATGTTGTTTAGGGCATGAAAATGGCCCCAAAAGTTTAGGACCCGAAAAATATAGAAAAAAACTACCAAGATGAAAATCGTATGTGATCCAGTTGGAATAGGTGGGTGGCTACCAATATCCACCCGGATCACATGAAGAGAATTAAAACCCTCTTACAATAAGATGATTTGTTTAACCAGGTGAAAGAAGGGTTACAAAAAGAAACCTAAGAGAAGAAATATGGAGTATGATGCAGGAGCATCGCTCCACCTCAACAGTGAGCCAACTATTCAACACATCCACGTGCATTCAAGGAGGGGAGAGGTACCAACCCTCTCATTTTGCCCTCAAACTTGAAATTTGAAATATAATTAAATAAATTAAATGATGTAATGCTAGAAGAGTCCAGCTATTTCCTTTATACATGTTGGAGATAAGCTTGCATTTAATAGGCCTGAGTTGTACAGATATTGAGCCTAGCCTCGGATCTGAGATATTGATGTTCATTCAATTTAATATGTCTTAGTAGATAGGAGTATTAATTGTGATAGGATGTCACTAGTGTAGCTTGGAGGGAAAGGCTCAAGGAGCCCCTCTTTTCTAAAAATCTTGAAACAATTATTCAGTATTCATAGAGAAGAAGGAGAGGAGAAAAAAAGGAGTAGATACTTAGTTGCAGTCTGATCTCACACATTGTAATTAGTATTCTAGTTTTAATACAAAAGAACAGATCTCCCTATTTATCAATTCTTGTGTGGTGAATGTTTGTTTATGAATGCATTTTAATGTTATCTGTGTGTTTATGCATTCATGTATGTGTATATGTATGATATGTTTCCACTGGCAGGGTAAATATAGAATTCACTATCTATTTGTGAGTTGTTGATTTTATTACCCATGATTTTGGTCATCATGATGGTGTACTCAGGATCCTCATAAGAACTTTCTCCTGAGAAAAATGACATTCATCTCTTCCCAGAAAACTCACTTTTGAAGAGAGTTCGCAGGTTGCTAGTATCCCAGGGTGCGAGAATGACCCATTCTTGCAGGTTGCCTTAAGCTAGGGTGTGAACTTCTCGCACTGTGCAACATAGCTAGGGTGCAAACCTTCTCTAAAGCATGGAAAAAGATGAATTCTCAATGGTTCTAGAAGGGAATCTTCTAGAAGAATGGGTTGGCATTCGAATAGTTATCCTTGTACTGGATTCCCTGATATTGTGGGATCATTCTTATCTAAGTAACCATCTCGTTCTCTCCTATATATTGATGGAATTCTCATGGAAAAGGTTAAGCAAGATTCATTGGAGAATTGATGAAATAATTGTGTGAAGGACTTAGCTTGAACAGGAGCTTGGAGAGTCTAGCAAGTCTATCAAGAGGATTTGATATTCTTCATGCAAGGATCGAGCAAGTGTGTGTGTTGGAGCCAAGAGCCATCGAAAGGAAGCTTGCGACATCAAGGCGATCAGGTTGTAATCTTCTACTTCAACTAATGTGATACAGTGGCATGTCCCTTTCCCATAAAGATATTCTCACTTTATTGTGTAATTCCTTGATCATACACATAAGTTGACAGTTGAATATATTTTTCTATCTTCACTTTGGTTGGTTTGTGTTGTCTTGGTCTTGACCTCACGAGAGCATCGGAGTGAAGCGGGAGCAATAGAGACCCTAGGAAGCGATACCAAGGTATGTTACTTGTTCCTTCCTACTAGTTAATTCAATGGTCAAAACTTAGGGAAAGAGTCATGTCCTGTCCTATTTTGTTCTAGATCCAGGTGGATCTAGGGAGATCTATTAGTGTCTGCACCTACCGATTAGTCCAATAACAAAATTGGCGACTCCACTGGGGAGATAACCCGTTTTCTTGTGGTTTTTGGTATTTTTCCTTGGCCATTTGCTCTTGCCTTACCTTTCTCCATTCATATCAATCTCTGAGTCTTCAGGATACCCTGATAGACCCTTTGGGTCCAGAGGCCTCTTTAAATTTTGTGTCTTTTTCCAAAATTTGATTAGTTTCAGACATTCTTGCACTGCACTCCATAGTATCCTGTGAGAACATACTGAGTTCACACCCTGCCTTTAGGTTCAGTGCGAGGTTCTCACACTCTTCTCAAATCTCACTTGCGAGAATCACCTATTCTCGCATTGTGTAACACTCTCAGCCTGCAAACCCATTTTTTCAAAATTTTTTCTTTAAGACTTTTGCATGATCAATTGCCCAGATCAGTATTTGTGCCTAACTAGAGTTTCTTGGACCATTGGTTGATGTTTTTCTTGTCTTCATTTTTGTGCACAAATGGTCTTAGGATTTCAAAGGCTCTTCCTGTCACTTGTTCTTGACTTTCATTTATTGACTTTTCTTGGCAAAGCTATACTCTCTGATCTCGAAATCTAAGTGTGCTTGTTTGGTTAAGGACCGACGATCGGTTGAAAGTTGAGCTTCTTTGTCTTTATCCTTTGCTTATTCTTTGAAAGATCACTTTTCTTATGCAATCGAAAAGACTAGTTTGGTTTGCTTGTTATTTTTGTTTCCATTGAAAGATTGGTTGGGGTTTTTATCTATTGCTTGTTCATTGGTTTTTTTATTTTCTTCGCTCTCACCATCATGGTGTAGGTCCTTTTTGAAAAGTGAACAAACGTTTTTCTTTCAAAAGTATTTTCGTTTTCGAAAACATTGAAAATTAGTTGTTGAAATTATTGAAAAAGAAACAATAGAGAATTGTTATTCTTGCGTTATTTGTTGCACTTGTATTTTAAAGGAAATTGTGTCTTGTAGTTCAAGTTTGATCCGGAAAACTTCTCTTTCCCTCCCTTTCCCTCCTGTACATAGGATTCATTGAATGGAAATTGATATATTTCATTCTCATCCATGCATTGTTGGGTAAAAGTCTTATACAACATAAGTTTCATCTCCGTTTCCTTTGTATAACAACAACTCTTAATAACACTGCGCAATTGTAAAATTTACCTAGTAACTCTTTTCTAGGGCTCTATTACACCAACATTTAGCTAGGCTAGCGCTTTGGAGTAGGAAGAGAGATACACTCTCTAAAGCACAAAACACACAATAGCATATTGTGTTAAGGAGTGTTAAATTCCATTTGCAACATCTTGTCCTGGGAAGCCCTTCTCACACAAGGGTCAAACACGAGGTTGCATTGATATTGAAAGAGTTACTCACCCTGCTTTGTTGATATCAGTGTAGAGATTTAACGTATTATGGGGATCACTCGGAGGTATACCCACAATGATGAGTGGAAGCCTTTTGAGTTGATTTCGGGCTAGATACCCTGCCCTTGCATGTGGATCGAACTGTCGATGTCCCCCCAAGATTTATTGTTGTTGGTGGTAACCTTAGTGGCCTATCTTTCTAGGTTCTTACACGAGGTGACTGTGAAGGGGAAAGTCTTCACGGTACCTGGAATTGACGTTGACCAAACTCACTCGGGCTCCTTGGAGGGTATACCCACAATTATGTGTGGGATCTTGCACCAGGGTGTAAGTCTGTTAAGAAGGTAATCAGTGTAAATTTTCCACCCTAGCCCATCCCCTTCTCGTCTCGTTGTTGCGACGTTGGATTTCATCAGCAACTAGTGGCTTTGGAATTAGAAGGTCTTGTTTGCTTGGTGTTGCTTCCTAGATTTTGTTTACTATCGCGTGTTGTTTTTACCAAAGTTGACCATACAATTTTCTTCATGAAGTTTGTCACTCATTTACAATAAATCCTCCATGTTGTTCATGTAGAATGCAGAGTTTATCTCTAGAGCATCTGGAAGGTTCTCAACCCTTGCCTACAAGTACACCTGAGGGCTCTCCTTGGCAAAGTGAAGTCACAGTCGTCACCATGCCACAAGTGGAACGAACTGACTCTCTAGAACATTTTTGAATTACAAATACTCGAGAGTATTTTCAACTTCACCATGATTGTGAGCGACCGTTTATGCAACTGAATTCTTCCAGAGACTTAGTTTTACATCTTCTAGATCACCATTTGGACCCTTTATAGGAATAGAAGGCCAAGATATTTTTTGGTCTACAGGTGTTTTTCGATGAGACCTTTTTGGTCCAGGCTCACCTGTGATTTCCAAAATCACCCCACTTGTGATTTCA
>JASDQU011404503.1:44944-57206 GCA_032191745.1 Picea mariana
AGAGTACCTTGGGAGTCATTGACATCAATAGTGATTTCCCTTGCACTTGTTAACGGTTTCATCAATGACCGGTAATCAAGTGGTTTCTGCCATGTTCAACTTCAACACATGTAATCACATGGTTAGATTTGTACTTTGGGCGACAAGATTGAAGACCCTGGATATCATCTCTTTGTCTAGGTTGTGATGGAGTATGTATAATTTGCGACACATAGATCCACTTTGTATGTCTCATGGCTATGTCGTCTTAATTTGAATTTTCTCGCATAGATCCATAGTGTATTCCTGGTGGCTATGCTATATTTTGATGGCATGGATCCACAGTGTATGATTGGTGGCCATGACCTATGTCTACAATGTCATCCGTCTGTGATATGAGTATGGGAATGCCTACCTCAGAATTAATACAAGTGATATTCTACAGATGCTTGTTGTTCATAGGTTTCTGATTAGGTGCACTCCTGGTTTCCGACACACACATGCAACTTACAAAGTCTTTCAGCTGTCACTGGTTCCGGTCTCATACTTTGGGGGGAATTCTGTTACCCATGATTGGTCATGATGATGGTGTATTGATGATGGTGTACTCAGGCTCCTCATAAGAACTTTCTCCTGAGAAAAATGACATTCATCTCTTCCTAGAAAACTCACTTTTGAAGAGAGTTTGCAAGTTGCTAGTATCCCAGGGTGCGAGAATGACCCATTCTTGCAGGCTGCCTTAAGCTAGGGTGCGAACTTCTCGCATTGTGCAACATAGCTAGGGTGAAAACCTTCTCTAAAGCATGGAAAAAGATGAATTCTCGATGGTTCTAGAAGGGAATCTTCTAGAAGAATGGGTTGGCATTCGAATAGTTATCCTTGTACTGGATTCCCTAATATTGTGGGATCATTCTTATCTAAGTAACCATCTCATTCTCTCCTATATATTGATGGAATTATCATGGAAAAGGTTAAGCAAGATTCATTGGAGAATTGGTGAAAGAATTGTGTGAAGGACTTAGCTTGAACAGGAGCTTGGAGACTCTAGCAAGTCTATCAAGATGATTTGATCTTCTTCATGCAAGGATCGAGCAAGTGTGTGTGTTGGAGCCAAGAGCCATCGAAAGGAAGCTTGCAACATCAAGGCGATCAAGTTGTAATCTTCTACTTTCAATTAATGTGATACAGTGGCATGTCCCTTTCCCATAAAGTTATTCTCACTTTATTGTGTAATTCCTTGATCATACACATAAGTTGACAGTTGAATATATTTTGCTATCTTCACTTTGGTTGGTTTGTGTTGTCTTGGTCTTGACCTCATGAGAGCACCAGAGCGAAGCGGGAGCAACAGAGACCCTAGGAAGCGATACCAAGGTATGTTACTTGTTCCTTCCTACTAGCTAATTCAATGGTCAAAACTTAGGGAAAGAGTCATGTCATGTCCTGTTTTGTTCTAGATCTAGGTAGATCTAGGGAGATCTGTTAGTGTCTGCAACTACTGATTAGTCCGATAACAGACTTGTTCTGGGTTCTTTAGGCTAAGTGCAAGGAGTGCATGACGGATCGCTAAAACTCTGTGAGCCAACGAAAGGAGTATGTATATGAAATATTCTTCGAGTTTAGAGAAGAACGTGCCAAGATGGAACACCAGAGAAAACAGAACTCAAGAGGAGACTGAAGGTTGTTGAACACCTTAGAGGGGAAAGTCTGTGCAGGAGAGAGTACAATGAGAGTTGTTGAATACTCTGAGAGCTCCGCCAGAAGGACATTGAGAAGGTGCAAGTGTGCATAGGTGAACTCTGTTTCAAGTTATGAGGAGAGAAGTGTCAGAGGAGGAGGCTCACTGAATTGTTGAACACTTTGGAGGAAGACCCATGCAAGGAGTGCACCAAGCCAACACTCAGATGAAGTGTTGAATGATAAGCATCTGAAGGCCAGTCAAGCACAAGGAGTGCGCCAGAGGTAAAGTAGTTTCACTTTACAAGCTCAGGAGAGGAAAGTGCAAAGGGAAGTAGGAGAAGCTATTGGAGCCGTCGATTCTTGGTGGAAGAGAAGATCTGGACCGTCAGATCAGAGTCTAGGAAAATAAGGAGCGCGCAGAGGAGGAAACAGATCCCACCGTAAGATTTGAGAATGAAGGATCGACAGTCTTCTGATCCAGAGGTAAGTGGACAAGTCTTAAATTCTTTGAAAGTGAACAAGAGAGTGGGATAGTATAAGTCTTGAAGTCATGAGGCCAGTCAAGACTGTCCATCACCCAGGTTGGCAGGTGGTGAAATATATGAGAGTTCACGAGATAGAGCTCCAAAATAATTTGCATGGAGCAAAGGGAAGAAACATCGAAGTCACGAAAGGTGAATAAATCCAAACCATTGGGTCTAGGAAGGAGTATGTGGCAGAAATCCACACACTTCGGAGGAGGAAAACTTTGAAGGAATTGGCAATGACTATAGTTGAAACGGCTGAAGCCTGGCTAACCGTTGATTTGAGAAGGGTTATAGACCGTCAATCCCATCATGGATTCAACACTCTGCAAGTTTTTTGAGTCAGAGGATTTGTGGAGAATGCAAGTGGATTCGACCGAAGCCTAAATTCTGAATAAAGAGATTGAGTCATAGATCTCAGAGATGAACAAGGACCATTGATCATGTTTATGTGGTGTCGGAGGATTGTGACTCCAGAAGGTTTGGCCATAGAATAGAGTGAAAAGACCTGGAGCCCGGAGCTCCGAAGCACCCTTTGGATAGGTTCCTGATCACAGTTAGAGGTCATATGAGGAGAGGGGGCATAACATAAGGAGTTAGCCCCTATTGTTCAAAATACAAAAGGAGAAAAGGGGCTTAACAGGAGCCCGCAGGTCTCACAGAACCTATGCCTAGGAGAAAAGGGGCCTGTGTAAAGTAAGTTTGGGTTCCAACAGGGGCTCAAAGAGTTGATCCAACTTAGATATTTGAAGATCCTTGACCGGGAGGTTGTGGAGGCCCCAGGAGGGGAGGGGGTTCTGCATCAGAGGATATCAACTTATAATTGATGAGTTTCTATTTTATAATGACATGATATATGTTCCTAGTTCAAAAACATTGAGACACCTGATTATGGATGAGTTCCATAGGAGACCTTATGTAGGTCACCATGGCTAGAAAATGATGGTAAAAATAGTAAGGAAGTTTTTTTATTGGTGTGGAATGAAGCATGAAATTGATGAATACATTACTAAAGTGTATGGAATGTCAATAGGTGAAGGTTGAACACAAGCATCCTATAAGGTTGTTGTAGCCTTTGCAGATCCCATAAGGGAAATGGGAGACAATATTCATGGAATCTATTACTGGTTTTCCAAAGACAATTAAGTAACATGATGCAATCATTGTTTTAGTAGATAAGCTGAGAAAGACAACTCATTTCATCCCTATTAAATCTACTTTTAAGGCCATAGATGTTGCTAACGTTTTTATGAAAGAAATTTACAAATCACATGATCTTCCCAAGACCATAATCTCAAACAAAGATTCTATGTTCACCTCAAGTTTTTGGAAAATCTTGTTTGTAGGCTTGGTAACACAATTGAAATTTAGCACAACCTACCATCCTCAAATAGATGGTCAGACCAAAAGAGTGAACCAAGTGTTAGAAGACATGTTAAGGATGCATGTTATGTATCAACCCAACAATTGGAAAGAATATCTACTTATGGTAGAGTTTTCCTATAACAATGGTTATTAGGAATCATTGAAGATGAGCCCATTTGGGGTTCTTTATGGTAGAAGGTGCAGAGTTACAATTAGTTGGGACAATCCAGTGGATAGGATTACACTTGGAGCAGAATTATTGGAGGAAATGGGACATGCAATGATTAAGATAAGGCAAAATATAAAAGAAGCGCAAGATAGGAAAAAGTGCTATGTAGAAAACAAGAGAACCCATAAAGAGTTCAAAGTGGGGGATCATGTTTATCTCTGAGTAAAATATAAGAGGAGTTCCTTGAGAATGGGGACATGTGCTAAGTTGGCACCCCACTACTGTGGACCATTTGAAGTCTTGGAAGGAGTGGGACTAGTAGCGTATATACTTGCATTACCACCTACTATCAAAGATCATAATGTATCCCATGTATCCTTGTTGAAGAAATATATTCATGATTATAATCATGTTATTGATTGGATTTTGATATATGTGGATCCATAGGGAGAATTATAACCCGAACCTTAATGCATCCTGGATAGGAGAAAAAAAATTCTTTGAAATGGATCCATCGTGCAAGTCAAGGTGCAATGGAAGCACTTTGGAGAAGATGAGACTACATGGGAGCTCGAAGATGCCATGAGGATAGCATACCCATTTTTGTTTTATGTATAATTGTATATATATGTATACATATATATGGTGTTTTAAACACCAAGAACAAGATTTCTTTAAGGGGGAGGGGAATGTAACAACTTTTTTTCTCCCATGATTGTAATTATTCTGAGACTTCATATAATGTGATTATTAAGCTTGTAATTATGTTGTGATTAATGCAAAACACTAGACAACTGAATGAGAGGGAAGATACTTGAAAGTACTAGCCATGATATCACACGTGAAAATTGATGAAGTGGGATGAAGAGGTGGTTGTTGGGCCCTTCGTTTTGTTGATAGAAGTTGTGAAAGGGATGATGTAGTTCCAGTTTTGATCAAACATAAGTTGTGCAAGTTACAAAGGAGAATGATGTTGAGGAAAATATATGAAATGATATTACTCAAACATTTTTAGATATTTCTTGGCTAAGGAAAGATAGACGGGAATATAACCATATGTTTATAGCCTCAAAAATTGTTTCCTGATCCACAAGTATTGGTTACAAGGGCTTATGATGATTTTCTTATAAATAAAAGATTGCTGAAAAATTCAATATTTATGTAATTTTCTGAATAAAATAGATGCAAAAGTAAATGTAGAGACACAAGAAAAAATACCAAGTCAATAATTAACACAGATAAGATAGAAATAAATCACTTATTTCATTCCAATTAATCAAAAGAATCGTTCTCTTTACAAAATTCCCTGAGAAAGTTTGGACCAAAGTCAAAATTAGATGTCCCCGATGAAAACCATACAAAAGGACTTCCGACATAAAGTAAAAAACTAAACTTTACATGTTGGATCAACTTGCCACAGATTGTTTCCCACTCAACTCTACATAATATTCTTTATCAGTCATGAAATTTAATTTACAAACAAACAAGTCTACACAGAATATCAAATATAGATCAACACCTCTGAAAAACAAGTGTCTGAATGATGTAATTCATCCTTGAATCTTATTGTCTACAATAGGACCCTGTTGTCATAAAAGAGGATTAGGCTTTCAATGAATTAAATAATGAATGAAAACTGAACTATCTCAATAAAACTCAAGAGAAGACCTTAGTATGCTTTCTCCTTCTATCCTCTCTTGTTCTTGCTTCTCTTTTTTCCTTTAAGCAATCATAATTAGTTGAAGTAGTTAAACTACCTCTTTTAGTTAAGTTAACTAAAACTCAACTAACTTTTAGTTTAGGGGGAAAATTAGTAAAATAATAATAAGGGTCTTTAATAAATAATAACTAGTAGGTGGGACACATCCCTCCTTGTGGCTCCCATCATCATTCTCATAATTTGAAAATTAAAATCAATGATATTTGAAACCATATCCAAAAATAGTGTGTTGTCCAAAAACTTCAACAGTCAAATGTTCTCAACAATCAATAAATAAATACACTAAAAAACCATATTTTCCACTATGGGAGGCAATTTTCCCTTTGTTGCTACTGTCTCACTTTGATTTCTATGAATTTGCCTTAGGTTGTGTGGAGCCTTTAGGCCTAATCTCACTGATAGCATGAGAGAAATCATCTCTCAAGTGCATGCGGGATGAAACGGATTTGGCAGAGTCACTTGAGGGAGAGGAGGGGGCAACAACAACTTTTCCTTTATTAGGTGCATGGTGGGATTCAGTTTTTATCCTCTTGCTTGCATGGGAAGACTGTACAGGTGAGTGTGCAGGGGAAACTTGGACAATTGGGTTAATTGGTGGAGGAGGATCAGGTAGAGACAAATTGGGCCAGCCATGATATTGGGAGACTGTTGGGTGGACAATATCTTGCCATTTGTAATTTCCAGGGACTTCAGGTTGTAATGAGACATGAGGGGGAACTGGGATACTAGGGACATGTGGGGGTTAGAAAGGAGGCCTTTCTGGCCTATATTGGAACACCCCTTGTCCAATCCAGTTGAAAAACCCAGCTTGGAATAATTGATTCAAATCTTGTGGATATGCATCAAAATGTATCGAAAACCTTGGCCTTCTAGGGCCCCTTTTCCAATTTCCTCTTCCCCTGTTATTTCGGCCATGGCTTCCTCTATTGAAGAAGCTCATTCATGTATGCAACGTTTATTAGCAACTAGTTTCTTCAACAAACCATACATGACATCTCTTTAAATATGAAACAAAGTTTGTCTCAACAACACATCAGACTCATGCAATCCAATCCATAAAAATCGTTTAATACTTTTCCATGACAAGGGGGTGAATAAGGGTTATGAGATATATGAGGGGTTGTAT
Organism: Picea mariana; assembly: GCA_032191745.1. Lineage (NCBI taxonomy): Eukaryota > Viridiplantae > Streptophyta > Pinopsida > Pinales > Pinaceae > Picea > Picea mariana. Next base: position 51,508 of record JASDQU011404503.1, read on the forward strand.
TGAGCAAAAAGTGATAAAATGAAAGGGAACAGATCAGGGTTACTTCTAAACAATCATCAAACAATCAACTGTGTTGTAATAACAAAATATATCATATCTAATTCATCTCTATGTCATCCTTCGATTGCTATAATACAAATTTTTCATTTAATTATAATTTAATTTTAAGAATAGGGTGTGAATAGTGGATCTGGGAATGTGAGGGGATTTTTAATGTGCGGAAAAGTGAGAGAATGGTAGGGAAATAATGAATATTGTTCATAAAACAAAATCAAGTAATCAACAACCATAACTTTGTACTAAAATCAATACAAAAAATACCAACACCATATCAACAATTACTGTGTATCAAACTGTTCGTTGTTCCAACATTTAAATTTCTCAAAAATTATCAATTTAAAATAGTATGTGCAATCATACTCATAATCAAAACAACTTTCCATTCAATAGTCCTGTTAAGAAAATGCTTGGTCTTTAATTTCTTTTCTTTCCTTCTAAGAATTTAAAGAAAACAAACAACGACATTGCTCCACCTCTGCATCACTATAAAAATAACATCGAATGTATACCAATTCATGATCGACCCAAATTAAAATATACATAAGTCCCTTTCCAAATACAAACATACTTCCAAACATGCTCGATTACACACTTTCTTCATCATATTAACCAATAAGTTTTTTCAATGAAACCACAGTCAACCTAAAACCCGAGCCTCATCATTTTTTATGTAACCATTTACAATATGCACGATGATTCAATAATATATGCACAGTGAACATAAACAGATACAAACAGTCACCATTTCCATCATTAGCTATAACCTTGATCAAGCCTAACAAAACACACAGGTGTTTCCAATTTGCAATTAAGACCACGCTGTAAGAACACAGTGATTGGAAACATAACAAGAGGATAACAACCCTCGAATATACATAATTACTCATTCCCAATCGTAACTCTTCAACGAATTTAATCATAAAAATATGAGATAGGGACTCGACGAAAATTTCCATAACCACTCCACTTGATAAACCAATATTTGACAACCAAGAAGATTCCCAAAGGGAGAAAAACATTAGTGTTGATGATAAAAATCACAATGAGGATTTTACCTGCAAAGTATTGCTAAAATCCTATTACTTATAAGCTAATGATATATATAATACTAGTAGGTGGGATCCCCTTGTAGATTGGAGGATTAGAGATAGTCTTGTTACACATTTTATGATTTTGTTCGATGATGCTTACAAGGTTCTACATGATCGATGGTGAAATATTGGTTTTATTTTCGACATAATGACAGATGGATAATGCATGTTATGTGTGGGTTTCATTACTCTAAGCTCTAAATTCCATGTATGAATGGCTTGTATTCACTTTTATTACAATGCTATTGGTGCCATTATTTATTGCATTTTACACCTACACAAGACACATGTTAGTCATAACAAGAGATAAAAGAAATATGGAAAAAATATAAGAAAGGAAACTATGCTATGCTATGCTATACTATGAGAAATTGAAATTTAAAAATGGTCGATGTTAGTCCTAGCTAGCAATGTTAGTGGCTACATGATTTTATTGGACTTATATGGGGCACATGTGATATATGTTATAGTATGGTTTTGGATTAATGGTTAGTATGGATCGGGTGGCGCATTTGACAAGTAATGTATGCAAGTTTCGATGCATGGAATAATGGCATGGGTTAATGTTGGATTGTTGGCGTGCACTGCACAATTGAATGAGAGGATGGAAGTGATGTGCATTTACTACACGTCACTCCATGCTTTTCGCAATGACCGTCACCCTAGCTTGGTTATTGTTCATTTGATTTTCACTTTGGTTAAGCTCCGATATTTAGGCGAGGAAGGAACTGCTTGACCAAGCTCACATTTTTAAGGCCATTTGGTTATAGGTATGTTTTTTTCTCCCATCCATGAACTCGCTCTGTTTATGAAATATATATTGGCTCGATGATGTATTGGTCTATGTTTTTCTTAAGGCTGACAACTGTGTAAACTCATGGTGTTTCTCTGGAATGGTTGTTTGGGTGTTATTCGTTGCAAATGGAAAATTCGATGGTTGAAGTCATGATTTCATGGACTATTCTGTGTGAAGTCATGATGGCTTTCTATTGTCTCTATGGGTTTTTGTTGGATTTCGTTTGGATTTGTTGGTCGTCTTCTCACAATCTTGTAACCATACATGGTATTATTTGGTGTTATAGGGTTGTTGTGTATGATTTGAACCACCTTTGGGTCACTGCATATCGTTTTCCACCTGGTTGTGGGCTCATTTTATTTTATTCGTATCTACACAGTTTGTTATGGTGGCTATTATTCCAAGAGGCTTTCTTTATGGTTGGTTTCTATTACCTGGGCTCTGCATTTCCATCAAAATTATTCGGGTTTTTGGGGAAAAACATGAGGGTTATGCCCTGTGTGTTTTTGATGTTGGTTCTTGGCCAGTAAGAAACCTCTGGTCTTCTGCATCATGGTCTACCCTATCTGGTGTGAAATGCCACCTTGTCTTGCAAGCTAAAGGTTATGTGGCTTGTGTGTCCACCGCATTGTCTTGAAGGTTTCTCACCTACTGTTGATATGGTCGACTCCAGTATCCATGTGTTTTAATGATTGAGAGAATGCTTGACTATTTTCTTGTATTCATTGCTACCGAGCCCGATTTTGACTAACTCAACAGTCACACTCTATCGGTTATCTAGTTGACTGTTATAGTTTTTGGGTAGTATTAACAGTGGTTTTGATTGTTGGCTCATCTTTGTTTGATTGCGTGGTTGGAGGGTTGTGATTGGAAATGATAATTGTTATACAATCGATGCCTTCTTTTGTTATGATAGTTGAATCGATAGATCAACATGGTTTAATTGGTTGATTAGAGAAGTTGTAAAAGGAAATGAAAATGGGCATACAGTCGCTGCCTCCTTGTGTTGTAATAGTTGGATTGATAACTCAACATTGTTTTATGGTTAGATTGGGAGTAATTAGATATGTACAGTCACATAAATTCTTATTTGCATTATGTGCTGGTCTGTATGTCTCCTACAACATGATATAAATTGAAATGATGGCCAATGTTACTATGTGTTTTAATTGCTCGATTGAGATTATTGCAATTTGAAGTATTGATGATTGTGTCCTGGTTGTCCAATGTGTATGATTATGGATATTGTGCATAGTATCATGTTATTGAACCATTAGAGATGGGCACAAGTGTTTTTTAGTAGTATGGTTTCATTGCAATTTAATTGTTAAATTGGTTAAAGGAATGGAATCAGACACGTTTTAAAAGAGATTGTGTCTATGTTTGATTTGATGAATTAATTTATGGACAATGGTTAAGGTTTTGATGCTGAACATAGTTGAAACAAATGACTGTGTGTTCATTGGAATTTTGTTTTAAATATGAAATGGAAGAAATGAGAGGAAACATAATTCTTATACAGGATGTTGGAAGGCATATTGATTTTGATTATGATGACACTGTGTTAATTAAAAGGGTTGAAGATTTAAATATGGATAGTGAACAAGTGTTAACACATAGTAATTATTTAATTGATCACAATAATTGTTTAGTTGGTGTTGGATCGTTTGCATTAAATACATAATTTTTTTATGGATTACTTAATTGATTTTACGAATAATATTCACTTTTTTCCCTACCATTATTTCACTTTTCTCACATTACAATCCCCTCACCTTCCCATATTCATTATCCACTCCATGTTCCTAAAATTTAATTATAGTTAAAGGAAACTCTATATTATGATAGTTTAAGATTGCAGGGATGGATTACAATGGTATATTCTTTGGTTTACGTTATAGTTGATTGTTTGTTGTCTGTGAGAAGTAATCATGATCATTTCCCCCTCATTTTAACACTTTTTTTCTCACTACAACCCCTCACACATCCCAAAAACTTTGTTCACCCCCTGCTCATTGAAAACTATTAAAACATTTGTATGGATTGGATTGCATGAGTCTGATATGTTGTTGAGCAAAATTTTATTTCATATTTTAAAAGAGTTGTCATGTATGGTTGTTAAAGAATTATTTTCTAATCAATTATGCATACAGGAATGAGCTTTTTCAGCATATGTAGCCATGGCAGGGGCAACCGAGGAAGAGGTAATTGGAACAGGGGCCCTAGAAGGCCAAGATTCTCTATAGACTTTGATGCAGACTCACAAGATTTAGGCCAGCTATTTCAAGCTAGGTTTTTAAACTAAATTGGGAAAGGAGTGGTCCAACCTAGGCCTGAAATGCCTCCCTTCCAAGCCCCACAGGTGCCTAGTATCCCAGTGCCTCCTCATGTCTCTCTGCAACCTGGAGTCCCTGAAAATCACAGATGGCAAGATATTTTTCACTCGGTAGTATCCCAACATCGTGGCTAGCCTAACTTGTCTTTACCTGCTTGTTATAACCATAAATTGCACCAGACATGCTTACCTGGCATCAGGCCATCTCATTTTCTTTCTTTGCCAAGCCACTACTGAACAAATTCTTAAAAAACACCCTTTTTAAAGGCATATGTGCCCTGCTCCACTACTACACGCGTGTGTACGCTGGCTGACCCACTACAGCCTGTGTATACCTAAAAAGCATGAAAAATGGAAAGTTGCAGACGGAACACACAGTTTTGGGTAAGTTAAATAAACTGTTTGACCGCCCATAGCCAGTCACTCGACCAAATACCTATCCCTTTCTAGCCTATAAAAGAAGGGGTAGGGGTCCCATTTGGAAGGAGGAAAATCATAACAAAGAAACTATACCCAATTTAGCATTCTCCTTTCCCCAACCTTTTGCAACTATTGTGTGAAGAGAAGCATATAAAGAAGCAGTCGAAGCACAGTTGAAGAGGAGCCCAAGACTATATTCAAGGAGCAGTGGTCGATATCACTATTGTAAGGTTACTCTTGTGACATTAATAAAAGAAGTACATTTCCCGTCCCGCCATATGAGATTATTAATATTTAAATTTGATTATATTTTGATAGAATCTCTAACCCATTAGTTTATAGATCATATGCATGTGGAGTTCTTTGTTTTTCTTTTATGAATGCAGGTCAGTGTTGGGAGGAGAGTTGCAGTCAAGGAGTGGCCAAACGTTAAAGGGATCGACATCAAACATAAAAACTAAGGTACAATAACTTGATCTCTTTAACCTTATATTTGCATATGAATAATGGGGTTTATGATTGGGATGTGGGTAAGAAGTAGGAGACTTTAGGTCATTTCTGCATGCATGATAAAACCCTTAATGCTAGTCTGTAGGAGGGATTTCCCACCCAAAACAGAATTGGTGACCATACTGGGGAGATATATAGGATTTTTGGGGATACTTGTTGGGTATTTTTAATTGGTTTTACTACCTTTTCCTGAGTTTCTGAAAAAGTCTGAGCTAGTAGGGATTCTAGTCTTCCATACCAGTACTCCCTACTTCCTTCACTTGACTGTTTTTTATATTTTTGGGAATCCATAGAGGCATACGTGGCCTGCAGAAGGTCTTCCCATGTATACACACACCATGACTTCATACAGCTTGCGTACATACGCTGGCTGCTGAAAGATCAGTCACATGTCTGAGTCCAGAATTGTTTTTTTTAAAGAGAGGTAGTCATCCTCTTTCCTATCAGAAGTGATCCTTCTCAGGAGTCTTCTGGATCTAGTTCTGGT